>KK118370.1:155184-166809 GCA_000611955.2 Stegodyphus mimosarum | reverse complement strand
AAAAAAAAAAAAAAAAATAACTTGCAGTATTTTTATTTGTGCATCAGTAATGCTCGAAGAGATCTGCAGCGTTTTTTCGAGTATTTACTTTCCCTTTTCTCGGGTTAAAAGTATTTACCTTTCATGTAGCTATTAAATATTTTCGTATTTGTGACTGCGTTTTATGTATCTGCTCTTTCTTCTCTCTGCCGGGAAAGTCATATTTTCCTGTTTTAAAATAATCTTACGCACGAACTTACTTTATTTTATTTATTTGAGGGGGAGGTTAAGGAGAAGCACCAGAAATCGAAAATCTAGAGCTAGAACATTGGGAATTCGTCTCGGGGTTGGTCCTGGCTTGCTGAACGGCTTTATCTACATGGGATTCTGATGATTTGCGGCTCTATAAAGTCAGTATGAGCCATTTCCTTTACAAAGCTTCCCTGCGAAGACATTTCTTATTAAGGAGGTAGTTCTTGAATGCATTGCCGTAAGCAATTAAATAGAGAATATTTTTATTCCTAGAAGAAAGTATATTGTTTTCAGTTAGCATATAAATTTACATCTTGAAAAAATAATATCCGTAGTATACCTTGGCAGAAAAAAGTTTTATATCATCGAAACGCCTTGAAAAATATTCCAGGGCGCGAAACATAACATTTTTGCATGTAGCATTCCCACCTGCCTTTGCATGTATCTGATTTTCAGGGTGTTGCTGTTTGGTAAAGTATAAGATCTTTAATTTATTTTTCAAACGTAATCACCCTGTTATTAATTAAGTAACTGAGCATTTAAGAACAACAGATAATAATGTAAATAATAATCTTAATTCTGTGAGTAATAATTATAATTCTTACTAATTTAAATTTTTATTTATTTAAAAATGTTTATATAATAATAATTAAAACTAATTCATTTTTTACTATACTGTGTTTAATTTTCCTATGCTATAGACAACTTACCATCTTCATACTTTCATTAAGAAGTTTAGAACAAAAAGAAAAGCCCTAAAAAACACTGGAACACTAGAACGCTAAAAAACACAAAAAAAGAGATAAAAGTATACTAAAAGTTTATTAAGGTTGTGACTTGATTTATCAACATAAATGCAGAACAATCAAAGCTTTAATTAAATTTAACAAAACTTTCCAACTACTTCTTGTGGAGTATTAGGAATACATAAGCTCAAATATTCCAGTATAATAATTGTATTTAAAACGGCCCTGTTATTTGCGACCCGCAGTTATAAACACTGCTAAATAACAGAAAACAGTCACCGAAATCGGCTCGGACATCAGGATGGGAATTAACTAGAGAAATAATTTTCTTGGTACGTTGCCAAACTCTGTCCCTAAATTTCGTAATCACTGACTATTTTACTAATTTTGCATTGTAGTGAGACTAATTTAAGAAATAGAAATTGAAGGAAGGAATTAACATAAAACTAATGTTAATGAAAACAAATTGTATAAATATATCGAATTAACATAAAAATAATTTTAATTCAAATAAACTGTCTAGATATATCTAATCGATATAAATTAAAATGCGTATAATTTATTATATGTCAACTGATAATTTTAAGTAATATTTGTAGCTTTCGCAAATCCCAAATTTTCGAACTTTTACATTTCTCAGTTTCAGGCAGAGAAACAAACACCAAAATATTTAATCGCGATAATGATATTTCGGCGTTTTTATATTATTTTATTGTTTCTGTAAATGATTCTGTAATATTTCAGTTGAACTTCAGCTCTGTTAAAAATGAGAATGTGCTTTACGTAACTTTTCCTCTATACACAGAAATAAAACAATTATATTTCAAACACCATTTAGTTATATGTCATTAAGGTTTTAGAAATGTCGAGGATAAGTTTCATTGAATGTAAATTACGAAAGGCGGTTTGTGAATGTAAACATCAAGTATAGCACGACAAATATTCATGAGGAAAAGTTTCGTACGTGGAAGCGGAAAAAATATAATGGCATGGAGAGAAGGGGTGAGGAAAACATTATTTTATTTCTTTTATCATATATTGCGCTATTCTGTAGCGTTTTGAACTACAAAGGCTTGTACTTTTTTCCTGTTGCAGCAAATACGCAGATTTTTTAAAAGAACGTACTGAAATTACGTTAATAGCTCATCTTATTTAGCAGATCTTGTTCCCGTCCTCCTTTAATAAACCATCATTGGGAACAAATGATAAAATTCAATGCTAGATGATACAGATGAAAGCACTTGAATATATTATAGTATAGCATGTAGTGCTATTAGTAAAGCATGAAGTTGCTCCACTAGTGACCGAGTGGCTAAGGCCGCTGAATACTGGGAATTCGATTTCATGCGAATGGATTGCCTGCATGTTTGATTTTCGTGGTTTTCCCAGTTATAACATGAATATGAGCCAGTTTTTCTTAGTAACGCTCCACGAAGGCATTCCTCTCTTTAAGCAGATATCCCTTGCGTTGCCATATTCAAGTAACATAATCTAAACAAGGCATATAATTAGTCTTTAAACATGAAATTAAACTTTTTAAATTAAACAGTACTTTACTCAGTCTTATTTCTGGATGAGGAAACAATATTCTTCATTCAGAAGACCTAGTATTACGTGAGTGAAGATCGCGACTTTGTGATGGAAGATCTCCCCTCCCTCCACTTCATTTGCTGTGATTTACATGTGTGGACGTGACAATATTCACATATATGTAAATGTTCGTGTATAGATGTTTGGAGAAATAAAAAAAATTTTTTTTAATTGAAATGAGCCTTCTCTCCACAATCACATAAAATTTCAAATGATTTTAGTCTTTAGTGGAGGTTTTGTTTTACAGAATTTGTGTGTAACACTGATGCTGTTTATTTTCTCAAAAATACTGGTCACTTTCTGAGGTAAATCCTTGTTGGGAGTTGGCCGCCTTGAGAGTGTTCATTGTAATGCTTTTATAATAGCAGAAAAATGCTTTCTGTCAGTTTATAGGGGTGATATTTAATGATATTTATAAAATGATATAACTAATTAATAATATGTTTAACATATTTTTTCCTCTATTCTTATAGCTTTATAAATTCTGTTCCCGATGTTGTATGGAGTTTAGGTTATGCTTTTATTTACGTTATGTAAATGTTTTTTAGAATTTGATTTCTCCTCATGACGCCAATTTGAGGTCTTGGAGGACGTAGCTTTTCAGAAAAATGTATAGGTCTGAATATGAATTTAATAAAGCATGAGTTTTTTAGAGGCAGTTTGCTTTGTCTTCCAAGGAAAGAATGTCGGCTTCTAAATGCGAAGTTGAATTTAAAAACAAGCTGCTTGTTAAGTTTATTGTCAAATGCCATATTAAGTATACCTTCAGGAAGCGAGGCAATTTATTCATTGGAAGCTAGGTATTGGACAGCGCGTTGAAAGATTTAATATTCTAATGAATAAATTTCTCAGATTCAGCTCATATATATGTATCCGGAAATGAAACGCGTGCTTTACTATGTTTGGGAAGCACGAAACTTTGTAATCAATGCAAATACGATCGATATTTCCTGCATATGCTGTATGTATAAAATGAAAAGGAATCAGTTCGTTGTAGCTGAATAATATGCGCTGGCACCTAACTCAAAAAGCATGTTGAAAAAATGTCTTGCATTGCGAGAATTTGTGTCAAATAAGGCGATGGAAGATACAGCTAGGTATGGAATAAATATATGTGAAACACTTCTTAAACTACACGGTTTAATTGAATGCATAAAAAGAAGAAAAATACAATTTTTAACTATCAAAGTATTATTAAAGCTATGTAATTAATAATAAAATCACGGGGCTGCTAGTAATGACTAATTTTAAATCAAAATTGTCAGAGTTATTTAAGTGGATTAAAAGTTAATTATTCTTATATACATCATTCCTGTATTATCATTTATGTTTTTTTTTAAAATTTCTAGGATTCTACCTATGCAATTCTTCTTGTTCATCCCATAATTCTATTTCAAGTTATATATGATAAAAAAATAGTAAGATAACTGAAGGATTTATTATTAACTGAAATATTCATTTATTATTTTACTATTTGTGCATTTAACTAAAATGAGTTCTGAAAAGAGAAAAAAAAGTTGTTTTTTCCTTATGCATCTTATTTTATACTTTTTAGAAAAATGTCCGTCGGTTTTATACTTTTTTGAAAAAATAGTTGGATTATTTTCCTCAGTTCTTTCCCACGGCAAATAGCCCTCTAATATCCAACTGAATAAAATTATTGAGGGTTATTTTCCGAGTCACCTCTTCTTATTGGCAACTGGATTTGATTTGATTGGATTGTTTAGATTACGGCAAAACGCTGTAAAGCTATCTACCTAAAAGGACGTCGGGGCCATTGTTCCTGTTGCCTTCAGGAGAACTCTTTGCGACTGAAGGGCCGGAATGAAATACAGGAATCTCCTGCAAACTGCCATTTTAAATTAAATTGTGTTAATCGAGCGGATAAATAATAATTTATATAACTATTTCTCACCTTTTCCTTTTTATATTAATCTTTTAACTTGCGTATACTTGCGTATAAAAAAGGAAACAAAATGAAGCACGAAAAATATAATCTTTTTAAATGATAAAACAAAATTTAATTTACGCTTTTTTTAGGCCAAAAACTATCTGTAGTAGTGTAAAACGTGTTTGCCTTTTGAGTATGAAAAATATTAAAAATACATTTTGATAGCATTTGAATGCATTGTCAGTCTCATTATGAACTTAAGTACTTCGCTATAGATTTAAGTCTTTATTTGGGGTTTTAACTCTTGATTGCCGTGAAGCATTTTCTAGAAATACTGTAAGTTCAGAAGCTCAGTTCCATTTCTGAAAGAGTTTGTTCATGAAAATATATTCATTACCATCAGCTTCATATGCTCGAAGTTGATCGATATTAGCAAGATCGCTTCATTTAGCTTTCGATATAAGCTGAGCAATTCTTACCCATTTTATAAATCTTCTTCTTTGACACCTAATTCATATTCAATAGCTATAAAATTTCATCAGTGGTTGTGAAACACTTTTTGTCTCACCTAACCATAATCAGATGCATGGTGGTGGGGGGTGGGGGTTCTTTCTATGCCACTCTCAAAGTACACTGATAAAGACTCTGATGTCACCTATTCCAGCGATTGTGAATATTTTCAATTGCATTTTGTGTGTTGAATATCTTACATAAAAAACTGCGTTTTGTATGTTGAATTTCTTACACCAAAAACATTCTTAGAATTACACTAAGAAGCTGGATTCATAATATTCTGTAGTTTCCACTTACTGGATGAAGACTTAGAAGCAGCTCATTGAGATTATGATACATGTTTTTCATTGTAACCTGTATCAAAATGCTGAATTTGCATTTTAAGTAAAAACAGGTTGCAGTTTATAAGGTATTCTTCCGCTTTTTTAGCATGCCTCCGTGGTGTAGTGCTCAGCACACTCGGCGCGTATTCGAGAGGTCCGTGGTTCCAGTCCCGGCGAGGGCATTGCTCATTTTTCATGTCTCCTTTCAAAAAATACCTAATGTCTCTACAACTTAATAAAGCGTGTTAATTCGAACACATGCAGATTGAAATTATGTTCAATGAGGGGATTGCTTTATCGGTGGTCTGAATCTTTAACCACTCAGCATCTAATGAGCTTGTCGGTAAGAGAGAATGAATGAGGGAAATGTTCGCAAAGGATTTGTGAAGAATATTCAAAACTTGTATTGAAAACTATATGAACAGTAAAGCAGTCCTTTTATAGAAAAGGTTCTTTATTAAGTGTGTGGGAGAAGTACAGTGTGTCTATAACTGCTTCCTTTTCATCCGCATGAATATAACTTTATTTTCAAGTGCATGAAGAGCGAAATTCTTTCTAAATTGTTAGATCCGAAATTTTTGCGTTTTACCGAAGTAAAAGAGTACGTGATATCACCGTGTTAAACCTTCGATTTAAATAGCGTGTTAAACTTTCATATCCAGTGGATTTTTTTTTTAATTTCGTGCCTCCGGTTTTTTTCGTTCTAAAATAAATTATTTCGATACGAAATGTAATACGTCACACGCTCAAAAAATGGATCTTATTCAAGACGAGAAGTCCTAAAAAATGAAAAAATATAGAAGAAACTCATTTCTCCACCGCTTGCCGCAATTCGTCTCATGAACTCTTTCGTTGATTGAAATTTTCCTGCTTTTTTAAGATAAGGATTAAAGAAACGGGAGAAAAAGAATTTTTTTAATGCTTCTTATCTGCTGGAAATTGGTTCACTGCTTTTGTACATTATTGGCCAGAACTTTCACATCGCGGCGAAAATCCATTTTTTTTTTAGTTCGTTTTTCGTGCAAAGCCCTTAAAGCGTAGTTAATGTCTGGATCGAGGCGGTGCGTTAAGGATATCTTTTTAAATCTCATTGCAAATCTATCGTTCTCAGTTTCACGATGCTTTCAATCGCGAGTTATCGTGAGAATATAACGCCTAGTTTTAGAACGAACGTGTTGAACCACAAAAAGTAATCCGTAGAAGAAGGAGCCCTGTTCGGTTAGACATCTCTTTTCCAAAATTTGTGAAGTAAACGAATTTTGAGGATTACTTAATGCTAAGCCCTGAATAATCACCTACGCCCACCATACCAGACCTAAACCTCAGATATTAAAGGGCCGAAAATTCATCTTATATTTCTTTCAATCCTGTTTTCCGATAATGTATATATATATATATATATATAAAGTGGCCGTTATATAGCCTCGAAATGTCACTGAATCTAGAGTTATGGTCTAATTTGATCGAGCTTGACAATGCATAATTAATAGAAAGCAGGAGTTATGAAAAATCAGCAATGTTCTTGCCGAGACTCGAACCTGGACCTCTCGAATGCGCGCCGAGTGTGCTAATCGTTAGACCACGAAGGTATGCAGAAAGGAGGGCAAACCGACCTTGTATATTAATATCAAATTCATGTTTAATCCTTTTCACAGTCTTTATTCAGTAAAAGGTAGGAAGTAAATTTTGCTATTCAATCAAAAAACTGAATCTGCAGTTCACTTTAGAAGTTTATACTCCGTATCACTCGAGCAATAAAAGCGCTAAAACACGAGCAGTTCGGTCCAATATCTAATCCGGCGAACGAGCTGATTGCTTCAGAACTTTTGTCAGTTTTTTTTTTATATGCAAGGGGAATATGGGTCAATTTCGCTTAAAAGCCTTTCACGAAGGTATCTTTTTTCTTAGGCAGATAGCTTTCGTGTGCTTTGCCATAATAAAAGTAATACAATTTGGCTTTTAAAAGCGTTTACACAATAATTTACGTTTGAAATAAAAAATTTTTATTCTTTTTATTTGACTGTTTCTTCACTTGGAAAAAATTTTTCCGAATAAACACTTAGAGGTTATATAAGCAGACAATAAAGGTAAATTAGTAATTAAAATTCGCTCAGTGTAGGAGTTCTTGATTCGAATTTTGTCGAAAGTTGGTATAGTTATTATGACGAATAACAAAAAGAAAATTTGTAAGATAGTCTGTTATTTGCGCGCATTTTTTTTAAGGAAGGGAGGAATGAAAAGACACTTAACTCCACTGTGAATAAGGAGAAATCGTGATCTGAATTATGATGTTCATTTTAGCCCTTTTCACGAGATCAGTATATGGGCAGCCGACTATTAAATTACGCTCTGCAACTAGGTTGCCAAATTTTAGAAAAGCAAGTTTCTATCAAGCAAGCATCAGTTAGCTGCACTGGTGGTTTTCGTGCTTTTTCTCATGTGTAACGTCAATCCAAGCCAGTTTCCATCAGAAAATCCTTCACAAAGCCATCCCTCTTCGTAGACAGATAGCCCTCACGTGCTCTGCTATATTCAAATAACCTAATCTAACTTAGCGGTAGTTAAGTTGTAGCATTCATTATTTTAATTAACCAAGTTATTTTTAGTTTGAACTTTCCTAACGATATCTCAAAGTTTCAGTTGCTGCTCGAATTTAGCGCGAGCGAGATATTTATACAAATCGCATATATCTGATAGCAGTTTAAAAGGCAGGAGTTAACGAGGAGAAGAGACAGAGTCTTGAATTTATCGCCGTAAGGCTGTGCGCGCAAAGATTTCCTCTGTCTAGGGAAAGTTCGCCATCATAGGAAATTGCAATTACTAGTTCTTGCTAGTGAAATTCGCATTATTGCATTTCACTAAGAGTTAGGCTTCCCTCGCCGTCCTACTTAAGGCTAAACTTAGGTATTTGAATTGTTAACACACCTTATTTCATATTATTTTAGTTCAGCCCAAGTAGTGGCTTACTCTCAAGTTGGAGAGTTGTAATTATTTGAATTAAAGGGTCCTTTAAACCCTCCTTCTGACTTTGTAGTTCTTCAACTCTAAAGGACATAGCCTAGATTTGCTCACTGTCCTCCACATAGGGTTTCACAGCGTATGCTCACAAAGAAAGTCAAGAGATTGAAGGAGAAACCTTATAAAGTTTCTATATCGTAAAGATCACTAAGGTTGGAAAAATGTGAAAATGTTTACTAAATTCTTATAACAGAATAGTGGGAAAATGAATTACCTAGAAGGCATTTCCCCTACCTTCTTCGCATGCTTTCGTGGTGTAGTGGTTAACACGATGGGAGCGTATTCCAGAGGTCCGTGGTTCCGAGTCCCGGCGAAGGCGTTGCTCATCTTTCCTACGAAAAAAAGAAAAACTAATGTCTCTACATACCTACCCCTCCTTTTGTTTGCCCATAACAGATCTGTAGGTGACGGTTAATTGTCTTATTACCGGTTTTTGAAATAATAGAATATTAAACTGATTGTGGGCATTAAGCAAAAGAATAAAAATTTTAGAAAACTCATTGCTGGGAAAAATAGGTTAGAAATCAATTAGGTTTTCCGAGTAGTTCATGGCCAGACTAAAGGCGGAAGTAATTTTAAACTTCTGTTCTCAGTGGCATCTCACGTATTTGCCACTCAAGTATTAAGCTAATAAGTGAGAGTGATGCTTTATTAATGCATGCATTTTATAAGTAATATTTACTAAAGAAAAACGCAGTTTTTTGTTTTGCAAAATAGTAGAACTTCTGAGTATGTTTTATTGGATATAACACTTTAGGTGAGTTTAATTAAATACCACGTCAGATGCCAGGTGAATAGATTTTTCCCAATGGCGGGAAATTACCGAAATGCTGAATTTTAGGATTTCGACCCGCATTCTATCCCATATGAATGAGTTAGCTGCAATGGATGGTTTTTATGATTTTCCCATGTGTAACATTAATCCAAGCCAGTTTTCCTTAGAAAATCCTCCACGAAGCTTGTCAGGACTGAGTGTTCGGTGCATATTCTTGGCGAACATCTTTGTGAAATACTTTACATGAACCTGATTTTGAACAGGGAGCTGAATGCAGCTATGTTCTGTGGTAGAAAACTGTGGTTAAGTGGTAGAAGAACTGCACTTTAGAGGGATTTAAAATCATCTTTTATTAAACCACAATTATATACAGCCTCTTCCCAACTCGGGAGGGATACAGAAAATAATGACCGCACTTGGGTCTAAACTGAACAATGAAATAATTTAACCTAAAATTAAACAGAAATTAATTCGTCGGTGCTCACAGAGCTGTGAACGCGAGGTTGGCCTCTAAACTAAATGGTTCGAAGCAAGATTTAACTAATACTAACGCACTTAGATTTACTTCAATAAGTAATAGCGTAACAGCGCTAAGGCTTAGAATTTAAACACTAGCTGGTCAAGCGAACGTCGAACAAAGTAGCAGTGGTCTGAGACTAAAAGCTCTTTCACACTAAGAGGTTCCTATCTACCATTTAAATAGCAACTTGGCTCCACTTCAAATTAGCATAAAGCTGAAACGTGCGCTTATTCTAACGGGAAGTTGAAATAAGAAGAGATAGAAAAGGGCAAATTAAAATAAAAATTTGTTAGTTTAAACTAAAACCTTACAAGGTATTACTCTCCGTAGACAGATATCCCTCGTGTGCTTTGCTAAACCTAACCTAACTCAACGGCAGGTCTCTGTACCGATTAGGCATTCATTAGAGATGCCCCATTTCGCCATCTTATTAAGACTTTATTAAGAACTCCAATGGGTTTGGCATCTGTATAGGGAGAAAAGATAATATAAATCTCTGTTCTTTGCTGAGCTTTAATTTGGAGTTCAGATTAGAGAGCTTCAGTGTAGGATTAACACCGCAGCTTATCGGCGAGCTTTTGCTCTGATGCTAACAACGGCACCAAAAGGATGAGGTATGAATTAAGTGTTCTAGGAAAAGCTGACATATAATTTTGCTGTATTTCTTTAACATTAAATGGAGATTATTTGCTTAGTTTCTCTTTCTTATAGGTGCGAAACGTCCTTTGTGTGTTATAAAATGGCTACAAATAATTTGCACTTCTATACAGGTATTTTTATTCGTTTGTACAGTTATTTTTACTCATTATAAGACTTTTCCAAATTTCCGGCCATTTTCAGTGCAGTTGAAAAAGTGCGAATCTAATGAGATAACGTTGCGAACGGGAGCTTTAAACAGAAAATTCAATTTATGCGTATTCCCGTACAGATTTATCTAACCGCGATTCTTTTGAGTAATGATTCTAATAAAGAAATTTATCGGTCCTGTGGTACTTGTTATAACAAACTTCTAGTTCATATATTTGCAACATAATGCATAAAATAAGCTTTTCTCCCTTTCCGCCTAAAAAGCTTTTCAGTTAAATGCCTGTATTTGTTATGTTTGGAAGCATAGAAGTGGGGTAACTTGAATGAATTTCCGTTTAGCGTTAGAAAAATCCTTTTAAAATTCTATTCTAAATATGATCTAATTAAAAAAAATTTGAACAAGATAAGGAAATTGATTTCATCTGGTAATTTTGGATCGGATGTCAGTGCACTGTTTATGAAAAGAACTATTAAAATTGTATTTATCAAGAAGATGTGGAAGTGAACTCTCTCATCTGTAGGGAATTGTAAGTTTTGTTACATCTGTTGTAAGTATTTCTGATAAAAATTCAATAGTAAACAAATTAATTATTATATTCAGTATTAAATTTTTTAAACTAATTAATCGATTAGAAATTGCTGTCTTTTGATGAAAGTCTGTTTACCAGTGTTTGAGAAATGCTAGTTGTTTTAAGAAAGCTTCGTTTAACTATATCGGAGGTTTTAATCCACGATCAACAAGTAGCGATTTAAATGTTTTCTAAGTAGTTGTGGGGTCATAATGAAAGTTATTTTCAAATTTCCATTAAAGAAACGTAACTTTTTGAAAAAAAAAATTGTTTTCTCAAATTTGAAACCTTTATCACTGATTTGATATAGTTTCTATTCGATTTTTGCCCTCCCTTTCAGGATATTTATGTGAGATTTTTAGGTTCATTTCCGTTGTAGAACAACAAGCTTCGAACAATTTTTATGATATTTATGTGCTAATTGGGCACTTCCAAGACTTTTCGTTATCATCTTATTATAAGTGTGGTGTAAATTTTCTTAACGTAAGAAATATAGCTGCTATTCATTTCAAATGACAATAACCACTGCTAGCGCATGTATCTTCCTGTAGAAAATTCTTTAGCGCGTATTGTGCTATAGTGGAAAATATACGATATTTGCTTTGAGATTAACCATGTTATCATTAAATTATCCCAATGCGT
>KK118370.1:121057-145612 GCA_000611955.2 Stegodyphus mimosarum | reverse complement strand
AATTTTTTTTTTTTTTTTTTAATTTTCATAAGGGAACTAAAATTGAAGTTCCGAAACAAAAAAAGGTATCTGTAAAAAGAGTTTTGTGAATATCGAGGTAAAAGAAATTTATCGATATAATTTCTTTTTAGGTAAAGAATTATAGATAATTCTTGAATAATTCAATCAGTACACTATTAAAATGACGCGTCATCTGACACGAAATGGAAAGTTAATTAAAAAAACACTAAGGGAAATATGTTTACTAAAACATTAACTGACCAAGAGTGTTAGATATTCATATCACGTAATGGTCTTTTTCGTCATCTCTGCTAAACTATTATCCGAAGGTATTTTCTTAAGGTTAAATATGAAATATCTTATCTTTTGAGCCTTCTGTAAGCAACGTCTTGACTCCTGTGTTGTACATGTGTTTGGGAGGGGGGAGAATTCTTTCATTTTTGGTTGTATGCTCTTCGCTGAGAGATTGTTTAAATTTCGCTCAATTGGGTAAAAGACTTCTTCAGATTTATTCTTCAGAAATGTTTTGCTCATTTCAAGGAAAACAATATCTCGAAAATAGATCAAAATCTTAAAAAAATTCATTCGTTCAGCTAAGTGGGATGCAATGAATTACTGTTTTCTCTCTTTTTCTGGTATTTTACATATTGTTCTAGCGATGATTTTTAAAATTTGTGTTGTATTTTAATATGCATGTTTCCAAGGTATGCACAATTCTGCCGTAGATACTGAAGTGTGAAAAAGGTTCATTTGTCGAATCGCGTTAAAGAGAAAATTGTTGTAGGATTACTGTTTCATGGGCTCATTTTCTCCATTTTTTGAAATGCAATGCATAAGAAAATTCATCACCAAAATAGTTTTAGTAACAAAAAAGTATTTATTTAGTTGTTTATTTATTTACTAGCCCAAAGAGGCAGTTTGCCCAGAAGGACTATTAATTTCGTTTTGGCATTTTGCGTTGATTCATTGTTGCGACCACATATTAGAGCCTTGTATTATATTAAAAAAAATTAAACAATAAAGAATCTGGATAATTGTAGGTGTGTTTCTAGCATTGTGATAAAACAACGGTACCTAGAGCCATCCAATTTTGAATGGCGTACGTCTCCACCCAAATATGGGCTTCTAGAAGCCCAGATTCGGAATTTGTTTTATTATTGATTTCATATTTTGTAAAGCATTTATGAGTTTTTGTTTAAGAAACTCAACGATTTCAAAGCAAGCAATGACAACACTGTACGGGGAAAAAATTATCTCCAGCTCGCGAGACTTGTATCGGAAATTCTAATGATATGCTCTTTTAATTATTTTGTGATATTGCTGTTGAATTGAATTTTATGGTTTAAATGCGAAGAGCAAGGTATTTAGTAAATAAAGGTAACCCGCAAAACGTTAAAAAAACGCCCCTTTGAACGTAATTTAAAATCTGAAAGCTTTCAGATTTTTGTTTATTTATTTATTTATTTTGTAGGTGTGAAAATATTATGGCTTGTCAATATTCAAATAAAATGCTCATGAGGGACCTTTCCCTGATGTACATTTTTTTCGGAAGTTGACAAACATTTAGAATTTTTTTTTTTTTAAATCTGGAGCCATATGAAAAGTTGCTCTATGCTTAATATTTAGAGGGCTGTGTTGGTACATTAACATAGGATAAACATGCATAATTTTTGACTGGCAGGAATAAATCTCTGTTAATTATTGCTAATGATAAAATTTTTTTTTCTTTTGATGTAAAGAAATTATTTTCTGTTTTGGATAAGTATTGATATACAAGATCTCTGAGCAAATTCAAGATCCATGAAATTTTGCAATGTTACTTGAATGTCTCAGTAGTTAGCTGAAACTTTATTGTTCGTATTCTTGCATCTGACATCTGCAGCCTTTTGTTTGTATGTGTTGTGTTTTCCCTGTGATGCGTTTTTGTTATATTTCTAATCAAACTCTTTTGCTCATTTAAAATAATATATTCTGTCTGAATATATATGGAAATTTGAAGTTTATTTTAACATTTTATCTTACTTTAAAATGTATATATTTAACAGTGCATTGAATTAATTGAACTAATCCACTTAATAGAACCGATTAGTATTGTTAACAGGAATTTAAAAAGTGTTGAATCATTTCGAGTTCTAGATCGATGCTTAATGTTTAGAATCACTTAAAGGTCGGTATTTGAGCTGTCTAGCCACATACTTTAGAATTTCTTCTTTCAGCGGTGCATAATTAAGACCGCTAAATGACAATAGAAATATATAAAATGAATTACAAGAGACAACGGCATCGAAATTTTGAGAATAGTCTTCCCAGGAAGCGCATAAGTGCGTCATTTTCCCAGAAACTGCTAGTGATCCTTTTTCCCTCCCCCCGATTAGTATTATTAAAGCTTGCTATCTGTTCTAAAGATTTTTTATGCTCTAAATAAGCAGTAGCCTATCATTTCAATCCATTAGACGATGGCACATGCAGAGTCAATAAATTTATGGAAAGTTTTTCATATATTAGACAACGCGAACTTTGGATTTAGCACATGGCATGCCGACATCTTTAGTTTTATTGCTTTTGACATACAAAATCATTTAGATCAATGCATGCAAGAATATACTTTTTGCAATTCAAAAAATCAAACCCATTTCTTGTAAATGATGATGCCAAACCTAGATCGTATCGCTGTGGTTTTAATAGATCGTATCGCTGTGGTTTTAAATATAATCTATTTACTTGGTTCATTTGGATACTGACTGTAATCAGAACTAGAAAAACAAAACGGAAACTTTTTTCGTAATAAATATGTATATATATATTTGTCTGCAATATAACTTCCTAATTTGCACTTACATTATGAGGAATTACCACTTTGTCCTGTGCATTTATCGTGGTAGTGCATCCAGTAGGCAACTCGAAAATTCATGATTCGAATTCTGTCGATGGCACAATTTGTTTTAATGCTTTTCGCTGCCAGAACCTATTATTCTATCCAACGTGTTTGTGAAGCATTTCTTCTGTGTATGCTTTTGTGGCAGCACATCCGGTTAAATGATATAGGGAGAAAATCCATGGTTCGATTCCGTCAAAACTGCAATTCATGTTTCTCATTTTACGCTGAATAGCCTAATAGCAAGTTAAATGTCTTAAATGTATTGGGACTAGAATGTTTAACCACCTCCTATGGTGGCGTGATGACTTTCTTGAAGGATCAGACAATACTTGCAGAGGATGTGGACATTAAAATTGTCACACATTTAATCCTATAATTTCAGTGTTGCTTAATTTATTTGAATTAATTTATTTTAATGTTGCTGAAAAGAATATGGGAATACTGTTATATATCATTCGACTTTCTGCAAAAATTTTTTTTTAAATTGATAAATCCTTCAACTACTTAATATTTTTAAAAATGTGGTCATTTTTCTTATTTGTTATAGATCAGAAAAGACTTATTCATGTCTTGTTCAATCAGTCCTGTATATTTTAATTGAAGGGGAGATTATAGTTAGACCCCGGGAATTCATATGATTATGGAATGTCCTGCTGCAGGTGACTGTGCGAGTAGTTCGAAGGATGGAGAGATTTATTCTATTAAGCTGGCAGAACAGATTGCCATGTTATTCACCCATCTTCTGAAATCAACAAACGATTACCTCTCACGTCTGTTGTCTGATAATAAGGGCTCGTGCAGCTGATAGATTTCCTAAGCAGGCAATTTCGTCCCCGACAGATGATTTTCTTATTGATTGGACATCGTGTTCATCATCTCGATTGTGTACGTGAGAAGAGTGCTGAATGGCGTATATGGGTGATTGCACAGGGCACAGCAGACAGCGAAATCTTTCGCATTTTGATGTAGGATAGAAAATGAATTGATTTTCTCACTATGTAATTTAAGGTGCTGATCTCGTCAGGTTGAAGGCTAGCTGGCATTTGTATAACTAGAAGTGTTTTGTTTAGGCCTTTTAAAATTTATTATGCTCTGTAGAAACAACCTTTTTGACGTGTATCCAGACTAAATTGGAAATAGGATGAAAATGCGTGTAATTTTTTTTTAGTAATTTATTAAATGTGTTGAAGTATATTCGTAAGATACTACAAGATCAGTTCCAATAAAATTAGAATACGTACATTTGTCTGCCTCTACTCACTTTCAAAAAAAGGACACTTTCTGTATTTATTTATTGGAATACATTTTATGAAACAGTATTTTTAACTTTTTGTGAAAACCTCCTGCCACTATTCTATGCGTAGTTAGCTGACTTAAAAGGCTTAACATGTCATGGTGTTTATCATGTCTTTCTATTTATATTGTCAATGCTTTCTAGCTTTCGATTTAAAGTAAAATGCGCGTTTTTTGATGTGACGTTTCAGCATGTCAAGAAAGTAAATATGGGTTTTGAAAAAATAATCCCAGATCGACAATGGCGAAAAAACGATGAGCAATGTGAAATGTAATGCATGTATTTTTTCTTCAAAAGCACAAGACTGGTCAAAGCCAATAAGTTATAGAAACAGGACACAGTTACATATAACTGGTACAAGTTGTCTTAGAAATTCTTTAAATATCGAAAATTAGAGGACTTAAGCTTCACAATGATAATACATCTTTTCGTTCAGTAAGATTGACAGTTAAATTTCCCGAACATTTAAGTGATGGAACATGCATCGTGTTCTCTTAATCTTGGTATGTGTAACTTTTAGCTACTTTTTTAATCTTAAACTTTACGTTTCCATTCCAGAGATGAGATTGGTGAGTCTATAAGAGCACATTTTTTATCGATTCCAAGAAACAGATGTCTTGAAGCATTTAGACTTTGGAAAATTTTCTGTTGGAGGAGACTCCTTTGCACAGTCTAAAGATTTGGCAAGTTTAACTGTACCATTTAATTTGTACCTAAAAAATTTCAGAGAAAACTTCGTAAGTCTTTTTACGCTATGCACGAAAAATGTAAGAACTAAAACCAAGTGTTGGAGAACTTATAATCTGAAGTTTTAAATCCGTTTTAAAGCTTACCAATTTTTTAATATTGATTTGTTTAGCCTTCTTGCATAGATTCATAAATTACTTTATGTGCATAAAAACTGATTTCTAGAAATTTTTTGAATATTATTGAATCTTTTATTTCGTGTCATACATAGCAGCATAAACACATAAATTCAAACTGAAAAATCGAAAGGGTTCTAGAAGGGAACCAGAAGTAAGGAAATAGACTGGAATAATATATGCGTACAAAAATTTGAGGAAAACAGTGAAAGCATCGGAAATAAATGGAAACTTGGCATAAATAAGGGAGACGATTTATGTTAACGCACATGTACTGTAATGATATTTTATGCTGTCAGTAAAAGTGATGTTAATTAGAGTTTAGGAGAATTGTTTTCATTTCTGTCTTAATATACCAAGGAGCAAAATTTTGCTTTTCAGAAGCTCTTCTAGTGCTGTCTCGAAAGTTCTGTGTGGAAATAAAATAAATAAATATGTATTGACTCTTTAATTTGCTCAGTGTCTTCAATTTCAACAAATTTATCAACTTGTTTTTCTCTATGAACTTTATAGCATCATCTATAAAAAGAAAATCCGAATCAGATGCACCTCTAAAGATATCTTAACGACCTAAGTCTTTTTCATCTGGATATTTTAGAATTCATGCTGACACTCTGTCAAATTCATGCAACGAAGTACTTTTGTTGATTATTATTACTATCCATACGTCACATTTGAACGCATTAGGCAGCCATTTTGCGTAATGCTGGTGGT
The DNA here is from genome assembly GCA_000611955.2 of Stegodyphus mimosarum. NCBI lineage: Eukaryota > Metazoa > Arthropoda > Arachnida > Araneae > Eresidae > Stegodyphus > Stegodyphus mimosarum. Next base: position 139,863 of record KK118370.1, on the reverse strand, counting down.
AATATTCGTGTTTCTGGACTCCGGAGAAATGTAAATGATGAAAGGAAGGAAATTCGTGGAAGCATTCAAAATCAGTTGTTAAATTGAAGTTGTATTTGTCATTGACATTATTGTAGATTCCAGTTCGATTATTCTAGGTCTATTTTTTGTGTATGTGTGTGTGAGCGGGAGGTAGGTGGGATAGTCTTAAGTATTCTATGTACAACTTACTGCAATGGTAGAGTTCTAAAGTCAGTTAACTCGCAGTCAAGGTACTGTTGCGAAACATAGTCGTGAATAAACACCGAATGTTAGAAAACGATCGTTTTCGTCTACGACGTTACTTCCGCGCTGAATTCCTTTCAGCGCAAAAGCAGCCGAGTGTTCAGCGATTTTACCGAACCGGTGAACACTGGTAATTCTGTCCGAAGTTCGAATCCTGCAAATGGCTGGCTGTATGGGCGCTTTTTTTATTTTTCCCCATGTGTGACGTGTATACGGGCTAGTTTCCCTTAAAACGTCCTCCACGAAGACATTCCTCTCCCTTGAGTGCTTAGCCATGGTCAAGTAACCAAACCTGAATTCCTATCAAAAATTTATATTTGCTTCCAGCGGGCAGTTGGTTGGTTGACTAATTAATTGATGAAGATGTACGCAATGGCTCTCTGCATAAGGGTATCGTGGACGATTTTCTTAGGAAAACACCAGCGATCAAGGGCAACTAGTTTTGAAAAACGTAGTCATGTTGTCAATCAATCTGCCCGGTTCTCAAATGGCCGATAGCTTAGCATTTCAAACGTTCTTCTCAACGATTTAAATTATACTCAGGCACTAATAAAAAAAACTTTGACCCCGTAAACATTGAAATAAAACTCAGATTATTATTTGAAAATCCATAAAATATTCCCGAGACACAGGGGTATAAATTAAAATTTTATTCTGTGCGTTGTTTAAAATGTTATTGATTTTGCTAAGTTTTAACTTTCAACATATGGTTGGAGTTAATTAAAAAAATGTAAAAAAAAAAAAACCGTGTAGATCGATTTTTATTTCATTGAACAGGTAATCATATATTTTTATTTAATTTCTTTAAGTTTCCTTTAAATCATAGATTAAATAGCTCGACTTAAATGGTTAAAGAAACTAATAGAAGTGGGAATATATTGCAAAAAATAATGCCTAAGCAGCTTAAAAAATGAATTTATTCTAGAGAAAAAAGTTAAAGCATAATAAAATTCTACATAATTTTTTAATGAAATTTTATCTTCTCTTTCGTTTATATTACTCTTTCAATGTTCGAACATTAATCTTCTCTAGAATACACTCAAGAAATGGTAACATTTTTTAAAAGTTATTTATGTAAAAAATTATAGGCTTTTTTGTTATAAAGCACGATATTTCATTAAATCCTTTAAAAAAATAGAAACAGCGTGACTATTGCGCTCTATCGATTTTCAAGAAAGAAATTCTGCATTGAAATCGAAAGTCACTTTTTTAAGCTATCTGCACTAGTTAGTTAGTGATTGAATTAAGTTACAGGATTATTGAAATGCCGTTATTTATTGTTTTATTTTATCTGCATACTTGGTTTCTAAGATAAGTAAGTGCTCGTTGGCAGCGCCCCAATCTTTTAACTTGATTACAGACCTTTCTTTATTGAATCATTCATGAATATTGGAGCTAGTGTACTCCTCTCAATGAAACTGTTGAATTATTAAGTTATACATCTGACATATTTCCCTTAACTATTGCCTCTTTCTCCTTGCGTATTTTTGATTTGCCATGTGTCGAGTTATGTTATATTCGTTATAGTCATAGTTTGAATTATGTGACTGTAATCATATCCAGTTGTAGCAGATAATTTGATATAAATGAATGCTAAGTTGGAATAATGACTTAAGTATACTAACAGGTATTTTGGTCACTCCATAGGTGACATTACCAAAGTTTTATACATTCAGTGTGCTTGCTATTATGATCGCTCATTATAGCGACCTTTCCATTACAACGATTCGTGTACAAAATCTCTAGCTGAGGAGACTATATTAACTTGCGACCACTTTTAATAGGAGCACTGATAACTTTTTTCCTCCAGAAGCAGATAGATCGCCATAGTAAAGTGTCAGCTGTATTTACTGGCATACCCCCTGAAATTTTATGTACATTTATTTAGTCGTAGTATTAAGCTAGGTGTTTTTTCTTAAATTTACACGCACACTTACACCCATATGTGTGTATTTACAGGGTGTTTCAGAGATCATGAGTGAAACTTGGAGGGGTGGTGGAGCGTACTAAAACATGCACTTTTTATAGGAATGTAGGGTCTGAAGTGACGGGTTAAGGCAGGAACGGAAAAAAAAAAAGGCACATGTGTTTATGTACAAAATCATCGCAAAGTGCTTCTATACAGCAATACAGTATTCACAATCCTCTTCAAATTATTACAACGCAATAAACCGCCGCGGATCTTTTACGGCTGTCTCCAAATCTGTTGCGTGCACATGTGAAAAAGACAGCTGCTGATGGCATCAAAAAATAGTAGCTAAAAATTAATTTATTCTTGATATATGCAACTGCACATTATTATAGTTCTACAGCAAAGTAGGTTTGAAGGTACTAAGTTCTACAGCTCAAGAGGTAACTCACAAGTCAATTATAGTTAAATGTTTCTTTTCGCGAAAGTTATTCACTTTCCTAATAACATTATATCTAATCGAGTTGGACAAAGTGAAATGTTTTTCGTTGTTAAGAGGTTGCGAAAGTCATCATGTGGAAAGCAGTAAAAGTGTCTACGTGATGTCGCCGATTTAGGGCCTCAGATCACGAATGTTTCTTTTAAAAAAACTGCTGTTCTTCATCGTTGTCATGGTAACAAGAGACAAAAAAAAATAATTGCGTATAAGAAACAACAGGTATTTGTGTCGCGTTGTAATTAATTGTCTTCGCATCATGTTTGCCACCCTTCGCCAACTTCTGGATAGAAGTACGTGAAGCGATAGCTTGTAATAATTGATGAAACAAGTGATCCTTGAGGCGACGGTCTTCGTCACGTTCCGCTGTTTGGGTTGCAAAATGCAGCAGATAAAAGTTAACAGATACAAAATCCATTACGGAATATAAGAGAGTATATTGACAATCAACGGTACTGTAATATTATAATAATATACATCCCTTCGTTGTATTTTTTCCTGCTGTTCTCGCTCTTTTATATATATATATATATGAGGAGTATAATCTACTGTCAAGATGGCGCCGGCCAAAGATTGAGTAAACTTACAAAACGCAAAATATACCTCTCTAGTAATGAAAAATTTCTTAAAAATGATCGAAACACTGTGCCTTTAGCTTATTTCTCTTTTGGTATAGTTTGGAACATGTTTGTTACTGATTTCGGATGGAAATAAAGTAAAAGCGTGTTTCTGTTACTTAACGGTAGGTTTATGGGACCCGTCGACAATTATCGATACAGTGAGACGAATACATGCTCAAATTTATTTCTCCTCCAGTGCCTTTAATGTCAGAGTTCTGTATATTTATTATCTTTTTATGTTCTGTATATCTATTTCTACGGATACCCGTCAAAATAACGAGTAAGCTAGTTTCATAGTTAATCGTAACCCCTCTTTTTATGAAATTATTTTTCTGCTGTTAAACGTAAAAGTAGTGAGAATGTAGATGATACTAAATAAAAATCATAATTCAACGGAAATATCTTTGGATAACTTCGAACCCAATGTCAACGAACCGCGATTCGCCAGAGCAAGAGATCTGTCAATCGTAACGTGCCAAAGCGTGCTCAGTACTAAGGAACTATCTGTAGTCGTTGCGTACCAGGCAGTGTGTGAAGACTTTTTATAAAAAAGTTTCTGTTAGTGCGATTAGAGACGATCAGGGGAAAAAAACTATTAGATTATTAAGAGTATTGGCATCAGTATCATTACAGAATTAGAGGAAGGTACTAGTTTTACTTTATTCTGATAAAATACCGTTCTTTAATCATACTGAGCGATACTGAATTGCTGGAGGGGGAATGATCGTAATTCAAAAAGGGATACTGAGTTGCTAGAGAGAATAGTTAGTATCAGCGGAGGTTGCTTTAATACAAGCTCTGGCAAGTCTGTTATCACTAAAACTAACACAGCTTTTTTTTACATCGATAAAAACAACTATACGAATTCATCAACTTGATGGTAATCGGTAGTTCTAGTGTTAAGATTGTAAGGCTTTTTAAATTAAATTAATCTTTTTTTTTTCTAAGAAAATACTTGTTTTCCGGTACCCGTCAATTTGACGGGTGTCTGTATAGGTATACAAAAATGTCCGTAAGCCTACTATTAAAACGTATTCTTGGCTCTTGGCGGCTAAAAAGGAAATGTCGAGATAAATAATAGCTTTCATTTGATCGTACAGAATTCGCATTATTCATTTAAGTATGTAATTTATCGGCAGATTTTATGAATACCTTCTCTGCGTTTATTTAAAAATTAAAGACATAATATTAGAATCTTCGAATTGCATCAATTTTAAAGAAGATGCGAGATTAAAAAATTTTAGATAAGCACATCTCAATCAGGGCAAATTCTTCCCTAGTGGGAATTTCATAGTTTCAGGAAGGTGCGGTCATGATTTTTATTTATCTGGTAAGTATTTAGTTTCAGTTTATGTATATGAAAAGTACTTTACTTCAAGTTTCGGTATTTATCAACATTTTCTACGGTTTTTCTTGTTTAATGTATAAAACACGTTAAAATAATCTAAATCTAAATCGATGTTTATGTGTTTTTCGAGTTTTTAGAGGAGGGAAGAATTATCGTCTAGCAGTGGTGAAAGGGGTACATAGGCAAAAAAGGTTGAAAATTAAAATACGATCACTAAAAGAGAGGGCGATCTTATCGATCGCCCTCTCTTTTAGTGATCGTCTTTTGAATCCTAACTTAAAAGACCATTGAACGTTTTATAATGAATTAGCGCATTCCCTCCATACTTGTTGTTTTGGTGTGAGTCGTAGCTCCTCCGGCTAACAATGAAAACTTTTTATGCTTTTCTCATCGAAAAACGTAACGAATTTTACTGTGGTGCTTGAACTGAAGTGTGGTGAATGATAATTCCTCACCGCCGATTTATTTCCTGGCTCAGATGGATCTCGTAGTATTCCGTAGTCACCCTTTAAGTGGAGAATAATGTAAGGAATTGTCGCATTTCCTTTTGTCATGGTGTAAATGATAGCACGTCCATCTAGCCCTAGGAAATCCATGGTTCAAATCGCGATGAGAGCATAATTGATTTTTTGTTCTGAATAGAACGTATAGTTTAAACTAAAAAACTCTAAAAAATTTTAGACGTTCAGTAGATTTTAAGGGAAGGAGGAGGAGGGGGGGGGGAAACAAGATTGTTGCAATTTTAGTAGACTTGAATCATTAATATTATTTCATGGTGCAATCCTTTTTACTTCCTATGTTTAATAATTTTGTACATAAATTCTTCAAATAATCATCTCCCTTGTTTATTTGCTTTGTTTAAAAAAATTCTGAAAAATGCAAATAATTTTAATTGTTACTCAAATAATTTTATCAAATTATTCGGAAAAAATGAATATCGAGATTTTTGAATTTTAATTATGTTCTTAATTTTCTAAATTTCATTTGTATCTTCTCCATAAATAAATATAGTTACGCTATATTTTTTCATTAAAGGCAGATTTTAAATGTTGCTTTAATTAAAAGCCTTTAATATTAAAGAAAAATTTTTCCCCCTTTATGAAAGAGTCTAAAAATATTTAAGCACCGAATTAGAATTCTTACAGTACTTAGTAAAGATGCTTAATGTTACCTCTCCACATTTACAAAGAGAAAAAATACAACGTGGACTGAAACGAATGATTGAAGCGGAGTTGTGAATTCAGTTGGATTTCGGAAGCTGTGAAGGAGAGAGTTACGTCTTTTATAATAATAATAATAATAATAATAATAATAATAATAATAATAATAATAATAATAAATACATACAAAATTTTAGTTTTGTTTTTCAGTTTCTATTAGACAACGCTTCTGGCATTTTCTTCCTACAGTCTGCAACAGTAGAAATAACTTATTACAAACGCATTAACGATGCTCCATTGTATTTATTACGAGTAGATAAAAACGTTGAATATTAACGAGAAAGTCTTTTGTTTTCAAACTAGGCGGTGAATGGAAGCTAAATTGCATTCGGAGGGCGACATTTTGAGTCTGTTTATTGCGATATTTATCTAAGCATGACTATTTTCCTATGTATTTTTTTAACATTAATTATGGACGTTTGCGTGGTTTTACCCTGCATATGTGTTTCCTCTGATGTTGCAACTGGGATTTATCTTTTATGCTGTATAGTTTGTAACTTCGAAACAAGTAGCTTTTGTTATTAATACTACATTAAGTCTTGAATGGAAGATCCTTGAAGTACCATTCAGATATTTTAGATTAATTAGCTTTGTGTCTAATGTTATCCGTATTAACTTGCATGTCTGCTGGAGCGTATATTTACACGAATTAAAAGAAGTAAAATTTGTCGAATAGCAAGTGAAATTTTTTCAATATATTTTATAGACGTCATAAATTTTTCGACGTCTGGGAGTATGAAAAATTAACTGTGAGATCTCGAGGATTCCACTTACGCATCTTCTAATTTGTTAGTTAGATGTTCTAACTTCTAACCAGGTACACCATTACAGAACGCGCGGAGAGTACGCTAATTCCTAACATTCTCCTCCACTTAAAGGCCAATTAGCGGTGGGGGGCTACGAGACCCAGTCTACCAAATACAACAGTGACAAGTTATCGTTCACCACATTTTAGTTCGGGCTCCACACAAGAGACCATGAAAAATCAACTGTGTCGAAACCACTTATCTCTTAAATTCGAACCACTTATTTACCAAGTAGTCACTACTAGTTACTACTAGTCAGAAGCGTTCCTTGATACTATAGGGAAGAATGCAATAATCCCTTACAATTCAACCATTTAAAGGGATCATAAAACGTAGCATTTATCATATCATTAAAAAAGGGAGGCGATGTTAGAATTCGCGAACTTCGCAAACTCCGAAAAAGGTTGGAGATTTGAAAACTCGAATCATCGCTCTTTTTTTAGTCATTCGAAGCTTTCGAATCCTACCCTAAAGAACAAATTTTTTAACACAAAGCTTTTTTTAAATATTAATTTTATAATTTTGTTGATGTCCAAGAGAAGCGATCATTAAAAAAAAGTTTTATTTTCAGTGGTTATCCGTTATCAGTATTACCTAAGGTAACGGCTACTTGCCAATTATGAACGTATTAATTACGTAAAAATTTCCATTTATGTAAGTTTTTAATTCGAAGTTTTTAATTTATCATTGCCTGTCAGTTGTCAGTTAAGACACATTTACAACAACTGATTAAATAACAGGCTTACAATTGCGTCTTTTGTTTGCACGTAATTTTTTTGTATGTTTTACATATGTTTGTGTATGTTTGCACGTTGTTTGTACCTAATTTTACAATATAGTTTAATATATTTAAAGTATATTATCAGCTTCGTTGAAATATTGAAATATATAAAAGTTACTCCATTTTCGATTCCATTATTTTCTAAAACTGGTATTTAGGCAAAAAAAAAAAAAAAAAAAAAAAAAAAAAAAACCTCTTAATACCTTTTTTATTTCGAAGGTTTGTAAATAGTCGCTGTCCCGTTTTTATTAAGTGGAAAAGTTTCTTTTTTATTGAAATTTTGTATTTTCTGTCAGTTAAAAATAAACGTAGGTAGTTAATCTAATAGGTGATTCTTAATGCTTAAGTGTCTGAACAGTCTGGCATTGTAGACAAATTTATTACTGTACCCAGTCTCAGTAACGTACAGCCAACTTCACCTTGAACATAAATTCCTTTTAAAGTACAATAAAAGCATATGCTATGAAATTTAATTGCTTTAATGTTTAGAGATATTTAGCTTTAAACATATGGTCTTGACGTTTGCAAAATTGATGGCTTTCGCTTATGCAAAGTTGAGAAATTTGCGTTTGTAGCTGTTGATAAATTAGTTAAGCATGAGTAAGAACATCTGTGAATGGTGTCTTTTATAAATTTGAGCTGCCGCTTAAAACTCATGCTCCTCTATCCTAGAAGAAACATATTCTGGCAAATTATTGCCCTACTGTGATTTTAGACACATATCAATGATCTGAAAAGGCAAAAGTAACGAAAGCAAAACTGAACATTATTAAATAAAGTCTGAATTCAATTTTTTGAAATTATCCGTAGCTGGTAATTCAGAGCTGCAAACTGACACAGGTCTGGGACCCCATGTTTACCATTAGACTCGTTAATACCGTATAAATCGTCGAGGAAACTCGTTAGGCTTTCCATTAAGTCTGTCTGCTAGAAACTTTGTTATTTTGTTTCTTTTAGTAATAGAAAACAAACATCCTGCAGTAATTTCTTTTCTAGCAGTTGATAGTAAAGGTAGCAGTTGATCATAATGTTTAATTAGTTAAAAAAATGATGTTGCATAAAAATAACATATCGTACCTATTGAGTCTTCGTATTAGGAGGTAAAAATATGTTACGTTAAGTAAATGAAAAATGGTAGAGACAACCCGATTCTTGAACTTCTTTCTCAGGAGTGAAGAAACTCTACTGTAAGTATTTTTTTAAAATAATTTTGCAATTCGTATCAGTTGCATTTTCCGTTTAATGGTAATGTTCTGTTTGTTCTTTAGAGAGATAAATGTTCACGCATAATTATTTAATAGCAGTCATACTTTTTTTAATAGCCATTAGCCTTGCGCCGCTAAAAGGGCTGAAAGTGGTGGCTATTTCATAATGGAAACACCTAATGGGTGGCTACCATTACCTACTATGAAGGGACGGATATTTCCAACCATGCCTCCTCCGAGATTCGAACCCGGGCCTGCAACCAGGATCACTAACGACTATACCGTCTAGGCAGCAGTAATAAGAACGTTGTTATCGATATAGACGAAAAAATTATGTTCATTGGTTTTATTAATTTTCGTGTAACTATTTAAATTTCTGCTTTAATTATAAAAGGAACCTTTAGTTCTGATTACTAAGGAAGGAACCTTTAATTCTGATTAATCGGAATTACTTTGTCGTAGGAATTGACTTTGCAAGGGATATTCCAGAAATTCGCATCGCTGCTTTTGCAGATGCGGGCGATGTATTTCGTTCCATTCCTTCCATCCATCCTTTCTTGAGATTCTCTACCAAAGTTTTCCTAAAATGTCTGGGAATTTGGAAGAAAAAATTGTTAACATACAGATCAATTTTCTTAATAATAGAAAGTTCATGTTTTATATAGTAAACAATTAAAAAAAATTGTTCGTCTTAAAAAAGGGGGCGAAGCAAATAAGTAGTTTTTCTGTGTGGGGTTGCTTGCACAAGAATATTCAACTCATACCTGATAAAAATTTTTCAGCTCAAACTTGCTAGTGAGCTGTTGCTCATTGTTCTCGTTAGAAATGTAATTATTTTCTCATCTTTTTCATTCCAAGTATAATTGTCTATCATAAATGAATAGTGTAATTTAAAAGTCAGTGCACTATGTGGTTGTGTCTTACAATGGATAACTTTATTAATTAAACACTGCTTTCTATCCAATATTATAATTTGTAGCGTTTGTTTTATTTTGAAAGACCATAAGAATTATATTTATTATGAATGATGTACCGTTACAAATTCTTTTGCAAAATGACTCAAAACTTAATTTTCCTTTTTGAAAAATTTTACCTTTTTTCCTTGAATGGTTTAGATGCATTATTCCTACATAAATTGCTTTCATTTGCTTTGCAGTAATGAGTAAGGTAAATTAAATTTACACAATATTCTTAGTTTTTAATTGTTGTTTAATTTATTCAAATTATATTTTTTCTTACTTAATTTCATAATTATTTCATCATGTTCGGGCGAGAAAATTAATGCATTTGGTGATGGAAAATCATTGAAATTAAAAGTTTAGTTTCAATAAAAAAGCTTGTATTAAAATCTGTTTTCTTAAATTATTGTGAATTTAGCACCCGAGAAGATTCCGCTTGTAATAATAGGGAACTCCTTCCTTTTTCACTTTCAAGCTGTGGATCTTTTTTATATGTTTCTGATTAAAAGAGGGGGGAAAAAAAGAAAACTTTTGCTTTAATCCGCCTTTAAGGAAAGCATAGCGTCTAGCGTATGCAACAGGATACTGGTTTATTCGGTTATCTCTCATATCCATTTGCCTGATATAGTAGAGAAATACCATCTCTCGACAATTTGCGATTAAGATGCACATATCGATGAAACCGAAACAAAGATAGCGGAAAAGAGGAGGAAAGACGGGAACTCTAGGTATTTTATGCGCATTATATTAGAGCGCCGTAAAATAGAACCATTAGGAGACAGAACGCCATCAGGCTTTGTGAAATTTTAAAAGCCCTATGTTGTCAGAGGCGGGAATGTTCGAAGGCGAGGGTAATGGAGGAGAGGGGGCTACGTTCGATCAAAAAAGAATGAAGGCGCCGTCGAAATGGGGCCAACGCCCCACTAAACCTCGCATACCGAGCGACGGAATATTTACCGGGGGCCGTTAGCAAATAATGTCTTCGCGTATGTCTTGATGAATTAAACAAAGGGGTGGGACCATTCCATTTGTTATCACGCTTTTACAGGTTCTTGATCTCCAGCTGCTTCTTTATACAATACATTTCTGTTGTATTAATTATTATGAGGTTTTTTTTGATGTCATGTGGTATGATATATTCAATTCATGCATGATGTTTGACATGATGCACTTACGAGATGATATGTTTCTCTATTAATATTAATTTAGACATAGCAGAAAATAAATTTAGTCATTTTTTTTTTCAGTCTGAAAATAAAATACCGTATAGTACACATTATAATCCCGATTTCTGACCTTCGGTTATCCTGCATCTCGTGTTATCCGACTTGTCATGAAAATTGAATTCCTGTTTGGAAGTAAAAATAATTATTATAAATTAAACATTGTTGTTGTTATTGTTTATTATAATTCTGATTACTACATAGTGTCCTTTTTAAAGGAATACTGTTCCGAAGTCGCAGTTTTCAAAATCCGTCTAATTATCCATCACCGTCTGCTTATTACTAGGATCAAGTTACGAACCAACAAGTCTGCAAACCAGCTGTCTTCTTTAATTTAACAGAATGCATAAAATCACTTCTTTGAATGTACAGCTAATTGTAATAATTATTTTTTCTATTTTAAAACTTATAAGCTCGAAATTAAGAGCGAATAAATTATTTATTTTTTTCCATACGAGTTAATTAAATGTGCATAGTATTAATTTTATCTTTTAATTTATTTCCAGTATTAATATACTATAAGATGATTATTGTAAATTAAATTAAAATGTAAGTGAAAAAAATCTAAATTCTGATCTAATTAATAATCTGTTATATCTTATTCTTTAAACTACATACATTGAATTCCGTTTTATATACTAAGAGTTTAAAACAATATCTAATAATAAATCCCTAGTGCTTTTAAACTTGTTTTATTAACAAGATCCTATATATTTAATTAAATTGTTGATGAAAGAAGAATTATTTCGAATGTGTGTGTGATGTGTATTTGTAAGACATATATATAAACGTAAGACTTATTTTATTCTAAATAGTTATTTTATATTGGCAAAAAATTTTTCATTATGTGTTTTTGATTGCTTAGTTTTCAGAGCTGAATCTCTTCTTGTTTTCTTGTATTTTTTCGGATCAAAGCAAAATTAAACCAAATTAAAAATCAGCATTAAAATAATTTTACAGATTTATGTTAAATTATTAAATTTTCTTATTAAAGGGTTTAAGTACTAATATTTCGTATTTATAGTTTTTTAAAATGTGCACCTCTCTTTTTTATCGCAGTTGGCTGCTCCAAACATATCTAATTGATTAAAATACTAACTAGAAACTTTTATGATTTTAAATTGAATTTATATTCTATGGAGATGGTATATGGAAAGTTTTCTAATTATAAATTGTTGGTTTATATATATAACATCAATTTGGTTTAAGGCCTTAAAACACTTTTCCCATGACATGTTCTGAAAGTTTCTTTGATTTGTGTTTATTCAGTTTTGTAACTTTTACCAAAGAAGAAATTTTAGACCTTCATATTGCAGGAATAGAATTTTATTCATTTTCGAGCCGACCTTTACATTTTGATATATATAAGTAAAGACATAAAGCAAGAAATTAATAATTGGAATTTGTGAATAATTCACAAATTCCAATTATTAATTTCCACAACAGCATATATTTGCCGTTAAAATTTCGCTTGACATTTCACAGAAGATCATTTTTCGCTTATATATTCTCTATTAATTTAAATTTTATCTTTGCAGCAATAGCGCAGAATTTTGCTTATTAAGTCCTTTTTAAATAAATCTTAAATTTAATTTATTTTAAAGTTTTCTACTTGCTTATATATGTATATATACCCACCTTCTTACCTGGCTTGGTAAGCTCTTTTTTTTTTTATTCTTATCCGTTGACAAATGCGCATATTTTGCTTTAAAAGTGATTGAATTATGCTGCTTTTAATTTCCGGCTAAGTTTTTATGCATTTAGTTAATACGTATGCAATAATTATAGAATTAAAAATAATTTAAAAGTAGCACCAGGCCTAACGAGGTCGCCGTTTGTTTGCATTTGAAATTCTTAGTAGAATAGTGAATTAAGTCAGTTGGTGCACCAGCTTAGTGTCTCTTTGCCCAGTGGGACAAAAAGTTGACTTTCAAATTTGTGCACCGAAACTCCTGTTAGCTGAATTGCTTGTTTTTGAGTAGAAACTCTAATTTTTATTGTAAAAATTATTTTTTTGACTTTTTTTAACTGTATTTGGTGTTTTAGGTTTTACTGTATTTTACAGTTTTTAATGAAGGTGCTTTAAGTTTTTATGTATTTTTGCCGTGCCGCGAAGTGAGAATTGAATTGATTGAATGAAATATCTAATGAAATTGGAAGAAATAAGTTTAAATGAAGTGCAGCAAAGAATGTGTATAATTTATTAGGCTGTATAGGGAAGTCGTGGTAATTTTTTAATAAGGAACGTCAGATGTTTTATTATATAGAATGACTTTTAAAATTCTAGTTTTCTTTCCCCCCCTGTTTGCCAACCCCTCTAGTGATCACTTAGTAGATAGATATTCGTTCTTTCCTATTGTATTCAAATTTAAAGTATGGCATCTGAGTCCAATATTATTTTCTTGTCCAATTTCGATGCGAGTTACTGTGCTTTAGAGGCGAAAAAAATTATAAATAAGCTGTATTTGAATAACACACTATCTGACAAAGAAAGTGCAATACCGTGGAGATTTTGTCATAATTTTAACAGATTGTTGTGTATATGTAAAACTCTATGTGGTAAAACAATCTATGTGGTGATTTAAATTCAAGTTGGGCACATATCTAATGAGTGACTTAGAAGAAAATTCTGTTGAGCTTATGTTTGTCATTCTCTTCTGCCTATGGAAGACCGTCTTTTGAAACTTATTTTGTATTTTCCCTCCTTCATCCTTTATCACTTAATCATTTCTAAATAAATGATAAGTTAAAAGATGCTTGAGAATGCCGCCAAATAATTTTCATGTAACTGGACGATTTGAAAAGAAGTCTTATTTTAAGTTATTTATTTTTGGCTATTCATATCGTTGTGAATCAGTGTATAAATGCATCTACAGGAGTTGGGCAAAAATTTGGAAACACCCAAATAAAAACGTATTGCTGTGACTAATACGATGACCGTTTGCATTCAAAACAACTTGCAGCCTTTTCCGAATGGATAAATAGAGGTCTTGTATACTTTGCAAAGGAATCTTATACTATTCTTCCTGTAAAACATTGGCAAGTTCAGTTAACGATGATGGCCGTGGATAGCGCTCACGCAGATTTTTCTGCAAAGTAAGCCCGAAAGCCCGAAAAGGTTAAAAAATATTGATATCTAGTGAATATAGTGGCCGTAGTAAATGTGAAAGTTAACCATCATGCTCAGAAAACACGTCCTGGTCGATGTGAGTTGAGTGAACAGGTTCTCTGTCTTCTTGGAATACGACATCACCATTGGTGAACAAAATTTTTATCATGGGATGGACATGATCAGCCAAAATGGTCACACAGTCCTTGGGAGAAATGTGATCTTGCATAATAATGATGGGTCCCATGGAATACAACGATATGCCTGCTCAAACTCTGATCGAACCCCGCCATGTTTCATTCTCGGCGGCAAACAATCTCCATCATACGCTTGGGACAGCGTTCGCCAGTCGTAAACTCGCCCAGAAGTTGGAAACAATGTGAAGCAAGACTCATCCGACCAAATGACAGTCTTCCATTGTTTTACATTCCATGTTTTATGACTTTCGTCTTCTTTCTTTTGGCACCATTTTCTTCTCTTTTAGGTATTTTCTCAGTGATGAGTGGCTTTTCAATTGCAGCTGGCCCCAGAATATCCTCCTTTTGGAGCTCCTTTCGTACCTGTTTGGGGCTGACAGGGTTTGCAAGTGCAGTTCAGCAATTACGTTTTAAGCTGCACTCTTATTTTTTATCACAATCCTCTGCAGTGATCGTCTGCCATGATCACTCAACACACAGTTTCGTCCGCTCTGTGATTTAGGGGATGCGGGTCCTCCGGTTTTCCTGTATGAATTAAAAATTTTAGATATTGTGCCTTTTGAAACACCAAACACTTCAAGTACCTTGGTTTAGGTATCACTCACCATATGAGCCCCAACTATTTGCCCACGTTCGAATTGATTTAGCTCCGACATGATGTATTCACAACTCTACAGAACATTGTCTCGATAATGAATGACACTTTCAGACATAATGAGGATGTTGTACAGGTAGCGTTAATGAGCAAACTGATCAGCACCACCAACAGCTTTACAAGAATAAACATTTCAGTTCAAATATGTATTTTACGATGTGTTTCCATATTTTTGTCCAACTCTTGTATATGGCCATCAGAACGGTTGGTCGACCTCCACAATCCGCTGTTCAGGATCCTGAAAGTAGAAAGTGTTGATTTTACTAACCTGGACCTCTGATGTCGGCATTCTAAGTTTTGGGTGTATCATTATCAGCGAGAACAATTTCCCAAAGGCTAGACGGAAGTGGTTTGCCGTCAAGCCATCCTTTGCAAAAGCTGCTTTTAGTACCAAACAGCCCGGTGACCTGAAAGATTACACTAGTATTTAAACTGAAAACTTTTAGTGTAATGAATGGCGCAAGATAGCGTTTTGTGCCAACTCACTTCTGCCTTACCGGATCATCACCGAATGAAAGTCTTGAAGCTATGCCGAGAGAGATGGAATTCTTCTGCTACTTTCGAATGTCATACTGCTCACCACCGCTGTGTTTTGATTTGCAATTCCTGTCAGCACCAGTAGCGATCACCAGTCTTTCGCAAAAGAGGTGTAATGCTACAAAGGTAAATATATCCTGCAGCCGATCGGATTACTTTTTTTCCGAGGTCACAGAATGCCATTTTTTAACTAGATAATGCTCGATCACACTCAGCGATCATCAACAAATTTTGCAAAGTATTCATATACTTCCTTCGCTACATGTATCTCCACTTTTTTTTTTTGCGGAATTTTTCCCATTGGAGCACCAGTTGAAATTAATTGGACGCTATTTGACTGTTCTGCTGCGGACTCAAACGGAGGACGAGGTATTGAGTATGGTGGAAAGAGTATGGCTGTTCTTTGCTTAAGGCACTCACTGTTCGGATGCCGACTCACTCTTCATGACGAAAAATTACTGTTTGTTTTGTTCAAATAGGTATTTCTGTTTTCTATTGATCTTATATATTCAATTACTACAGCACATTATCTGCTTGGAATAAATCACTTATTCAGAAACTGATTCTCAGTTCATTAGTCGATTTTCGTCACATTATTTTATTTTCCCATGATGTTGCTTTATATCTCTCACACACTGTTGGAACATTTAAACTGTCATCATTCTGAGTTTATTCTTAAATCTCCTTATGTTAATTTTTTCTTTCCTAAACCTCGATACTGGCATTTTATTTTTTAAATTTAATATATGCACTATAATTCCAAATCTGTGGAATAATTGGGACTGTAGCCCATTCGGTTATTCGAAAACTGCGGATAACTAGACTGTCTTTTTATTTTTTCTTCTATCATATTTATTTGAACAAAAATATTACAGTTAAAAAATATTTTTAACTCAGCAAGGTGAAATGAAAATCACATTTTTTGAACAAAATTTAAAAGACGAAGTTATTACTTAGTTACCTAAACATACGATTTAGTTCTATTTCAACTTAATACGATGACCATGGTACTGTAATACTACTAACTATAATAAAGCAGTGAAATTAAATTTTTATTTTCGTAATCCCTAAAACTACATACTTAATATGGCTATTAAATTTGCTATTTTAAAATATAAATTATTTTTTTGCATACGTCAGATCATATTATTTCATTTTATTCCAAATATTTGTTTAACATTATTTTCTTTTATGTAAAGTAACAAAATTAATAGTAAAATACATCTAGTCGTTAAACTGAAACTAATCCGTTATTGATTCTAAAAGAATTGCACTTTCAGTTTGGAATCAATTTTCGATTTTAATGAAATACGTAAATAAAAATAAAATATAATGAAGCGCTAAATAAAACTGTCAGCAAGTTTAATTTTGCTGGGCCCGAGAAAGAAGAATTACCGGTCTAGGTAAGGTAACTGGAGCTTTTGATACCTGGAATCCAAGTAACCGAAGTTCTACCCATATTGATTTAAAAATCTTCCTGCGTTCATTAAATATACTTACTGCCTTGATGTGCTGGAACTTCTCTACCGATAACGTTATCTTAGTTAGACTACGTCATTCGTTGCGAAGTAGGTGGCAAATAGCAGATGGTAGTGAACTCATTCTAAATCGGTCAAATATAAAATTCTCTTCATATAAGTTTACTTCAATGCTGATTGTTAGCCTTGCCGTTTTATTATAATTAATACTTATGAAAATTAACCAGTTTTGATCAAAACGTATTTTTCGGAAAAGACAAAATTTTAATTTTTTTGGCATTAATATCATACCAATAAATGCTACCCTAATTTTTGTTCATGTCAACAACATCTCTTGATTATAATTTAATCAAATATTTTTCCATTCACATATGACAGAAAAATAGGCTTAATATAAGTACAGTTTTCTTGTGTTTAACACGTCTGTTTACGAAATATTTTAATGATTCTATGCATGTTGGCGAGTAACAGATCTTTAAGGAACTTGTAAGGTTTTGCTTTAAAGACATAGGGAGAATTCGCTACTTAGTCTTCGACATAGGGTTTAAGAGTGCATGTTCCCAAAGAATATACGAAGACTCTATAAACTTCGTGACGTTATATTTCTCAAGGATATTTTGGCAAATGCAAAATTAGAACTTCAACAAACGATTTTACTTCTATTTAGTTTCTATCTAAATTTCTTATCCAAAAATTACATCCGCTGGAGATTAGCTGTCAGTTGTTACATATTAAATTCCATATGTTCTGTCTTATCGTTTATTTCATTGTCCTATGGCATGAAAGGAAATTAATAATTGCTGTTAACCCACTAAGTTCAGCTTTAAGCCGTACGAGCTGGTGTCATGAACCGTCACAAATGGATGCGTTTGAGTCTGTGTTCTGTCATAGACCTTGTGCATATTTGATTAACAGTATGACGTCTTGCATGACGATCGAAATCAAGACTATTGAAGGACATAATGCAAAAATCTCACATTTCTCTTGTTCTGTTTTCCAATACCCAGAAGACTTCTGCGCCATGGGTAACTGGCGAATTCCGTCAATATGCTGCGGTTAAAATCTTCTTTGCTTTACACTGGTCTGTCAGGGGAAGAGCTGACGATGCTGGAAGCGGTGGCCAGGTCATCTTACTTTGAGAACTAATGAGCATGTCTTAGTGTAATATCATGATTAATTCTATGATGATTGTTCTAATGATGTCTATTCTAATGATGATTGTTAAGTGGTAATTACTGCTTGAAGGTTCATTCTCTTCGGTGTACAGTGAGATGCTTTATCCAAATGAAAGTCATGATCCATGTTTTCATTCTTTAACACATTTTGCATACAAATAAACATCAGAATTTTCAGTTGAAAATTGAGTAATTTTTACGTTTATACTAATTCAAGAACAGTGATTCTATTCAGAATAGTTTTTCTTTTTTAATGAACAAATTTTGTTCTGTTACGTGGTTATTGCCGAAGGAAATTTGTTTGTGAAAATCAGCTATTTGTTATTTAATTTTTAATGTTGAAATTACCGTCACATAGTGTAAATATATATGCATGGATAAATTTTCAATACAGATCCATGTTAAGAGCATATGGATCGCTGTCGTGCACAAGTGTAAAGAAAAACTGCAGCACCACAGAGAGTCCTAAGGTAAAATGCAAAACACAATAGAGAGTTCTGAAAATAAATGATTTTAAAATTGAAGCAAATGTCCTTGCTCATAGTCAGGAAGTTAAGTGAGTGTTACGGCTACCATTTCGGGTAATGCAATCTCTAATTTGTCGTGGCATTGTTTGAATCAGCTTTGGAAGTCGTCCTTGAAATTACGTAAAACCTATAGTAGATATAATCCAAAGTTCTGAGTTAATTTTCGCTACGCAGGTACTGATGAGCATTCATGCGATGATGAATTATGCCCCACACATGCTCGATTGTTTAGATATTTAAAGATCGTATTAGCCAAGGAATCTTTGCAATCCTCCGAATGCTTTGCAAAGGATTCCT
>KK118370.1:100900-120989 GCA_000611955.2 Stegodyphus mimosarum | reverse complement strand
TGTTTGTGGTTACATCTAATTTTATCGGAAAATGCTGAACCCTCCAGAAGATATGGTAATGCAATTATTTGACAGCATCACATCGATATTATGGGCGTGCCTTGATTGTGTCTGTTATGCAGATTGCAGGTGATATAGCTGTTGATGCTGATGCAGTTTGAGCCATGACTGTATGTTGTATGGATTATAATTTTCCGTGTGTTACTTTGAGTAATCCTTTATTTATTGTCTAGTAATGATTAAATCTTTTGGAACTATATTTTATCCGAGGTTTGTTTATGGAGACCGAGCGAATTGGCTACATGTGATTTTTTCTCCGTATGTAATAAAAAATGGGAGTAAATTTCCTTTTGAAATTTCTTCATGGAAACATCTCTTTAGTTAAACAGAAATCTGGAATCAAAATCAACATCTATTTATTTGCTTATAGTCGCAGGTTAAAAAATTCGTTGATCTCTTTTAAGTTCTTGAACTTTTATTCCATAACCAATTAACTTCATAAGAAATTACCCCATTTTTATTTCAATGCTGTCACTGTAAGTGTTTAGCACGTGCAGCTGCAACTGGAAATTCTTGGTTTGAATCTCGGAAGACTGCAGTTGATTTTCTGCTTTTCATGTCGAAGAATTTAATAGACTCTACACTGGCGTCCTAACTAAAGTACAGTTGACGATAGTTCGCCACCACCTAAATTTGGTAGACTGGGTCCTGTGTCTCAGCAAAGCCGTTCTTTTATTGGAGGACAGCGTAAGGATTTAGCGCATTCCCACGTACGTGCTCTCGTTGTATAAAGAAGTAGCTTATTCAACTAAGTAATTGGAAGATCCGGGGTTCGAATCTCAGAGCGGAGCGCAGTTGTATTTTTCATTTTTCCAAGTTTTTCATTAGTAAATTTTTATTAGTATTATTATTAGTCCAAAAGAGCTTTGGTCCCTGAAGGACAAGTGTTTTCGTTTTGTGATTTTGTGTCGAATCACTCTGAAACTCCGTTTCACTTTTCGAATTGTTGCCACCAAATGTTATCGCCCTGTATTATATTTGAAGAAATTAAATGAAGAATCTGCATAAATATATGTATGTTTCTCGCATTGTGATAAAACAATGGTACCTAGTGCCATCCAGTTTTGAATAACGCAATCCACTGCGAATACGGGGATCTGGAAGCCCAAATTTGAAATTTGGAATTTGTTTTATTATCGATTTCCTATTTTGTAAAACTTTAACGAATTTTTGATTAACAAGCTCAAGGATTTCAAAGCGAGCAATGGCAATGTCGTACAGAAAGAACATTTTTATCTCTAGCCATCTCTGAGACCGTGTATCGGAAATTCTAAAGATATGCTCAGTTGAAAATTATTTTGTGATATTGCTCTTGAACTGAATTTTATGATTTAAGTGCGAAGACCATGATATTTAATAAATAAAGGTAACACACAAAATGTTAAAAAAACTCTCCTTTTAAAATCTAAAACCTTTCAGATTTTTCTTTTTTTTTTTCTTTTTTCTTTTTTTTTTTTCGTAACGTTTATGAACTATATTTTTTATGTCACAGATGGTAATCTGAAGTAATCGTTAACCAGGATTAAATAATAATAATACTATTGTTCAATTATAATAATATAGTATATTAATTATTAGATTAAATAATAGTAATATTATCATTTGAGCGTCATTATTATTTAAACATTATTATTTAATCATTGGTTCAGATTGCTTTTGTCATTATTACTGGTCACATTCAATTTTTGTAACATTTTGTCTTAGATCAGAATCACTCCGATTTCAGGAAGTACTATTTTTCGTCTAGTTTTAGACTACGATTATATTAAAACTGGAGTGTCGATTTAATTTTAAATACATGTGTATTTATGTACAACATTCTTGATGGTTAGACGGCTAAATGACCGGTGGGTATTGGCCATTCTTGACGATTGCATTAAATTGCAAATGTCCGGCAGTTTGAAACAATATAAAGGAAATTACTAATGAATAACTAAGAGTTATTGAACTTTAGAATGAATTTCTCTGAAATTATTTTAAAATGCAAGTCTTAAAAATGTTTACACATTGTACACTTCAAGGAATTTCAAACAGCAACAAATATAATTTTTTAAAATATGGTATATAATTGCTGGTAAAATGTCACGTACTTCTATAAAGAAAGAGATGCTTAATTAAATTTACAGCCGGATATTTTAGCTATAAAAAAGGTTTTTAAAAAGAATTTTAATTTGCATTATAATCAAATGGAGGAAAATAAAATATTTGTATGGGATAAAATAAATAATTTGGATTTCTCTCATGCTTTAAAAACATAAATAAATAATACAAAAAAAATATTAAAAAGACAAAAATATGCATTCAGAAATAAATACATTAATGAATAAATTTTCTATCACTTATGTTCAGATTATGCGAAAAAATTGCTTATTAGTAGTAATTAGTTATTGAATTAAATTGCTTATTAGTGTAAAAGATATAAAACATTTATTATACTTCCGCATAATTGGTAGTTAAAAACTAAGGTATATAATTTCGATGAAAATTTCAAACTTTTGATGATAGTTGAATGAGTAAACTAATGAGCTAAATTTGCTATACGAAGCATATTTTGCAACAATTTTTGTAGTTTTGATAAAAATAGAAGAAATGAATGAACTTCAAAAAATTTTCTTACCTGATATGTATTTCATTTCCAGACTTTTTCTGAAGTCTTTACTGCCATCTCTCGCAGCAATTTTTAACAAATTTAAGTAATCATGGCTGAACTACTATATATATATATATATATATATTATAATTTGTTCGTTAGAGGACTATAGGCCTCTATTTTCTCAAATATTGATCCTAGACATGTACAGCGAGACCTTGGTTCACGAACTTAATTCATTCGTAAAGATATTTGCGTTATTTCTGTAGAAATTAATGTAAAATTAATTAATCATCTGTACCGAGATTTTAAATGATTGCTTGTATGTAATGCAAAACCAATGGAATTCATTTAATCTAAGACATAAACAATTGTGTTTATTATGTGTATTTAATATATGCACAGGCCTCGGTAACCTATGATCCGCGGGTCATCGAGCGACCCACTTTATAATTACAAGTGACCCACTGATTGCAAAATTGAATTAACGAACATGCATGCATTTTTTGTAAGATAATTTCAAGGAAAAATCGTTAAGTTTGGTAAAGCCGATAAATGCTAATATTTTCAGTAGACATTGTCATTACAAATACATTGCAAATACTTATGCAAAAGAAGTTATAAATACTTATAACTTCTTTATCAAGGTGATATATTCTACGAACTTTTGCGCCTTACCCCATTTAGCGCAAATTTCATGAATCCCTGAACTTGGAACATCTCTTTCGTGTTTTTCTGAACACATTTAATTGACCTACTGCATTGACTACATTATTTGAAGTATTATTTTTTGCTGGCTTACTTGTTCATATCTCGAGATACCGTTCGTCATCCAATACATTTTTCGGTTGGAAAATTTGTTCGCGAACCAGTTTATGCGTAATCTAAGACGTTCTTAGACAAAGGTTCCATTATATTCCATTATATTTATATATTTATGGAGAGTTTCTCAGATATCAAGTACATTAAGATAATTCTAACGTTAGCAGTTTCAGTCCTAAGGATAAAATTGTCTTGTAAATAATTAGAAAAGATATCCTTTTATAATGACCATAGAACAGAATGCCTAGTTACTTAGTTGTTCATTATATGGTAATAAAAAACGTTTTGTGCCGTTAATTGAATGTTCAATGAGATACGGATATTTATTGTTGTACATATTTGTTTCATTTACAAAATTACAAACTAACGTTATTTTGCTCGGCATAGAACCATTATTCGCGAATTCGAGGTGCTGTTTTTGTTTTGTAATCGTTCTTTAAAATTTAGGAAAATTTTGAGGATTACTTCAGGAAATATTTCATTCCTGTGAAAAAAATGCCTTAAAGTGATCGAAACAAATTTTTTTTTTTTGTAATACCTTTATGAATTTTGCATATAAAGGAATGGGAGCATTTGCATTTAATTCAACAAAATTTTCTAAATATTGTCTCAATTGGATATTTTACCCGAAAGGACTCTGTTAAAATGAATTTTGATTTTTTCAAAGCCGTTCTGTAGTTATATCTCATATTTTCAGAAAAGATTCTCTTAAATTTCTCTGTTTTATTTTGAGAAACTGCGATAAAACGTGTTTAAAAAACTAAAGGCTGTAAATACCTATTTCGAATTTTCTTGTGTATGAAACCTGTGTGTGCCTGTGTCCCCTGTGTGTGTGTCCTCCCCCGTGTGTGTGTGTGTCCTCCCCCGTGTGTGTGTGTGTCCTCCCTCTTGTTTCCACGCGATGCCGCAATTTAGACATTTTCTTAATTATGCATTAAAATTGATATGATAAAAGTTTACTTAGAAAGTATACGGAAGGCAGCATCAATACGCTTTTGATAACGCTAAAAGTAGCTTCCACCTAAATCATTCCGTACGCATTAACCAGATTTCTTCCTTTTATAAAGATGCAGCAGAATTTACTCCCTCTTAATAATAAGTTAATAATAAGAGGAATACATATATTGTATTCATACATATATTTCTATAATCTAGTCTTAAATCGCCAAATAACATAAACAAAATGCGCAGGCGGAAATGAAGGACACAGAATCCTTGTTTTTTATGTCATGTGTATATAATAAAGTAATTCAAATGAATTAAGGCTGAATCCGTTGTATGAGCAATTAGTTAGTACTTTATTGGGCTACTCATTGCGGATGTATTTTTTCATCTGGAATGGGCCAGCATTTTTTTTCTTTTCCTGTGAAATAAAGAATTGTAATCGAATTATCCTCTTTAATTATTCACTCATAGTTGATATACTCAATTCCTTTGGTGTGATTTATTTAACTATACCAAAACATTCGAGAACTATCTGCTTAAGGGAAGGGATGCCTCTGTGGAGGACTTTCTAAGGGAAACTGGTCCGTGTATACTCTGAACATAAGGGAAAAACTAGAAAACACCCATGCATTCAGCCCTTGTCGCTATTCGGATCCCGGGCCGAACTACCAGTGTTCAGCGACTTTACCGCTCAGCCGCTAATGTACTCCAACACATCGAATTAAAGCACATATAATTAAATGAATGTTAAGACAGAATATTCAAGAACTCAAAAGTTGCAAATTCAGTGTTGGAAATCAGATGATTTTAGCTTTGATTCTGATAGCATATTATTCAGATGTTTCTCTCACAGCGGGTGGGATACTAAATGTATTTAAGAGATTCTCTGTAATTGATAGTAAGGAATTTCAAATAAGAAGTAGTAGCATCGCAAGCTAAAGATGATGTAAAGGCTTCAGAATTTGGATTATTTGCGTAGGGCATTGCTCACCGAAGATTTCTGTTAAAGGGCACGGATGCCTTTATGGAGGGTTTCTGAGGGAAACTGCCCGTTAAGAATGTGGGTGAGTGGCGGCAGGTAGCGTATCTGACTCCTTAATAATGGTTGGTACTTTTGTGAGGTTGCGTAATATTTACTGCGATTTTGAACTCAAAACATATTTATTACAATACGGGCGAGAAGCTCTTTACAAATATCTATAATTTATGGATAACATAGAACAATAATTAAAGTGAATTATAGTCCTCTTGACGTGAGGATCCTGTTAACGAGGGTCACCTTAGTTAAGAGTTCAAGAACATTCTGGGTCTCTCTAGTCGAGAGTTCAGGAGCATTCTGACGTATTGTTCCAATGGAAAAAATCTTCAGCCTGAATTAGCCACGCCTCCTTAATTCTTCAATTGTATTTTACATCTTTATATCTGGAATGGTATCAGAGGAAAAACAAGATCATTGTTTCGTCAGCCCTCCTGAAATCGAGAGGCTTTGACGACAGGGAATGCTAAAATCTCTTGACGCTAGTCGTGAAGTTATGTCTCTTTTTATGTCAACTGAAACGAATTATTGCTTTTGCGATATCAGAACCGTATCGTATGACACGTCGTAAAAGCTTGGAAACGGTGACTCGCGGGGACCGCACACACGATTTTCTCATCTGTGTGTAGTCCGCCGCAAGACTGTTACATTCAGAGCCAAGCTAGATAAACCTTTCGTTGCATTCATAGGAAACCCAGAAAAACCCATGTAGTCAACCGACTTAGAACTCGATGCTGCCTTTGGTATTTAGAAAGGAAAATCTCAAGAAGAAAAGATTTTTTTTAACTGGATTGACAGTTGCTGAGCTCGCGAATGCTGTGTGCTTAAGATTAGGCATGCCTTTATAGAGGACTGCTTAAGAGTAACTGATTTAGAGTTACATGAGTTAGATTACTAACTTAATGAGTTACATTACTGATTTAGAGTTTTCTGATCATGCAGAAAACTTCCAAAAACTTTGAAACGAGGCTATTTATCTGCAGAGAACAGGGTAAACTATTATCAGTGTGTATTTCGTGGCGTTAATCACTTGGCCTCCGATGAGCTTCGCCTTTTTTAAAAAGTTATAAATTATGCATACACTGTTAAATGCTAAGAAAAGGTTTCAGTTCACTGATTATTTCTAAATCTGTTAGGAAACCATTTTGAGGAATGCATTACATTATTAACATATAATTGTTGTAATTGAAGTAAAAGTAATATGTAATGCCCGGAAATCATTCTGGTAAACAACTTTGATAAAATATGAAGTTAATTTTCTACTCTTTTCTAGTGCCACGGTGAGAATTCTCAGTGTTATCGATGTGGCTTGCAAGGAACAATAGAAAATTGGCGATGCGATTCAAATTAACTTGAAAAAACTAATTAGGAATTAATGTAGAAGTTTTAAATTGCGATGGAGGAGGTGAAATGGAATGTATAGGCTAAGTTCTACACTAAAACATACAAACTCCGTACAAAAGATACCTCGTGCTATCCTATGAGTAAACTTGGCGCTATTCAATCCATTTTGCTAATCCCATACCTAAATTCGGCTCTTTTCTCATACTTACGACACCCTCTGAAATATATTTTGAACATATAAATGGAAATTAATTCGTATAGTTAAAATTAAAGAACACGTTTAAAATAATTGAAGCCCAAATTCCTAAGCTGTTCAGAAATGAAAATATTTAAACACTGAAATTAAACAACAATTTCTATGAAAAGAAAAACTCACGTAGTTTCTTAGAAACGAATCGCTGCCCTTAAAAATGGTGATGGAACCATGTATAAAAAACAAAGCAGCAATTTAGAAAAGATTGAACAAGGGGAACGGGACTTGAAACCTCTTGATGCGGAATTTACCTATGCAATTACCGGGTTTGAAATCCATGATTTGAAGTTTACCTATAGGATTAAGGAAAGAAAGGTATTTTTGCGAAATTTGACGTCTCCGAATTGCCTAAAAATTAAGTTAAATCTTCGTGTACGCAAATGTGTTTTCGTAGTCATCTATGAAATTCAACCTTTCAATGCAATGAAAGGCCTTTTAAACGCATTTTTTGTTTTCAGATGTAAGTGACAAGTAACTTATCCGATCGTATTAAAATGGTACACATGAGTTTTTACTCGTTTTATTATTAAATTCCTCGAAGGAAAGCTCTTCTAGATATTAATTATTTTTTTATTAACGGATTTTCTTTCTAGCAAAATAGAAATTACTACCGCGTCAAGGAAATATTTTTTATGCCTTCTGCGTAAGCAATCTCGGGAAGTAAATGCATAACTATGTATTAAATAATTTTCCTTTTCATACTAACGGGTTTATAATAGATTGAATGCATATAGGTCTGATGATAGGTTGATAAAATTTATTTTAACAAAAGAAACACGTCATCAGAGTTCTGGAATTTGCACAAAAATAGTTGTACAGCTCTTCATAATATCATAGAGTACAGTAAGTAGTTGCACTTCAAACTACTAAGAAGATTAAACACAACGCAATGCAAAGCGCATCTAAAGAGCGAAGTTAATCCGGAGATATTTCGGTACCCCAACTCACGTTCAACTAACAACAACACCTCAGAGCAGATATTGTCTCCGGTCTTATATAGTTTTCACCCGGCTGCCGAAATATTTCTATTACTTTCTGCTTTTCGAAATTACTGGAAGGCGTATGAGGGCCGGATATGATTACAGCTAATGCAGCGATCAGTTATACACTCACGTTTGTGAAAATTGCAACACCAAGAAGGAATCGTCATAATTGAATGCAATTTAATACACAGTTGAGTGGTAGTGTACAAATAAATGATTAAATGTTCAAAGCAAACAAACAAGAACAAGAGATCAGAATCAGTATTTTGTGTGGCCACCATGCGCCGCAATAAGTGCTGCTACACGACGTGGCATGGAGTCAAACAAAGTTTGAATGTCTGACTGAGGAAGAGCATTCCATATCGTTTGTACGCGTACCCAAAGTTCGTCTGCAGACGCAACAGGACGAGGATCACGAGCAAGACGCCGACCAATGACATCCCACACATGTTCAATTGGCGACATATCCGGGGAACACGCAGGCCAAGGAAGAAGCTGTACCTGCTGCGCTGCAAAGAAGGATTTAACAATCCGAGCAGTATGAGGGCGGGCATTGTCCTGTTGAAATACAGCGCCTGGCAAGCTTTGAAGGAAGGGAACAGCTTCGGGCTGTAGAACTTCACGGATATACCGGTTGCTGTTCAGATTGCCCACAATTCGTAGCAATTGAGATCGTCTATGATATGCTATGGCGCCCCAGACCATAACTCCGGGTGTTCGTCCACTGTGGCGTTCGATAATGCACTCCGGAAGGTGGCGTTCACCGGCATAGCGTCTGACACGAATGCGGCCATCATGGTACCACAAATTAAAGCGGGATTCGTCAGAAAACACGACATGCTGCCAATCAGCACGCCAGTCTCTATGCTGATTGGCCCATTGTAGCCGCAGGCGGCGATGGTCGTGCGTTAGGGGGATCCTGTATAAAGGAGTCCGTGCGCGCAGTCCACACTGCAGCAGACGTCTACGAATTGATGAAGCACACAATGAAACACCTGTAGCTATTGACCACAGTGCTGCCAATTGTCTAGAGGAAGCTGTACGGTCCGTCCGCGCCATGCGGACCAGGTGTCTATCATCGCGAGCTGACGTCACATTTCGGGGTCCACTCCCGGATTTCCGAGTTGTCCGACACTCGTCCGTCCACTGCTTCCAAACGCGCATCACTGTGCTGCTGTTACGCTGCACACGAGAGGCTACTGCACGATACGACAATCCAGCTTCACGAAGGCCGATGATTCTCCCTCGTTCAAACTCTGTAAGTTGTTCAAATCTCGCTCTCTTTCGTCGACGAGGCATAAGTACAGATTGAGTTAACGTTTACCACTAGCA
The DNA here is from genome assembly GCA_000611955.2 of Stegodyphus mimosarum. Classification (NCBI taxonomy): domain Eukaryota; kingdom Metazoa; phylum Arthropoda; class Arachnida; order Araneae; family Eresidae; genus Stegodyphus; species Stegodyphus mimosarum. Next base: position 111,624 of record KK118370.1, on the reverse strand, counting down.
GATAACCACCGATAACCATACACGCCTCGCTACAGCCGTCTATTTATTCGGATCCATCAGCCGTTCAGAGGGCGCTGCTCAGCATACGCATGCGCTACGGATTTGCAATTCTAATCATTTGCATATCATGCGCTACTTTGCATTTCCTGAAAATTTCAGCTCACTCGCGTAAGTCCTTCATGGTGTTGCAATTTTCACAAACGTGAGTGTATTTATTCAATTGCAATACCTATTACGGTGATACAGCGACGGAACCAAAATGTCGGCAACTTTGGCGACTTTTGGCCATTTCTCGCCAAATTAACGAGAAGCCATTTACTTGGTGTTAAATGGACTTACCCCTGTATTCCTGTTTTTTCGGTAAAGCATCATTTTTCTCAGTTTTTTTATTACATTATACAGAAAAATACAACAATGTCACATATAATTTCACCAAAATTATCTATGTGTGTACAGAATTCGTAGCATTATTAAATAAGTGCACAAGTCTTTACTGGAATTAATGTATGCAGAAATAATATAACAATTTTTCCCAACCATGTGGTCTTTTCCAACAGCTTCTTTTAAATATAACATTTTATTTTTTATACTTTTTCTAGGGATTTAATTACTTAAATTACAACGCCGGTCGTAACTGTTTAGCTTAAAATTGCTCAGGTATTAAATTGAAATCTGCATGCATAGATCTAATTGTAATTTGTAGAGTTTGGCATGCTTTGGGAGTACAAACTAGTTCCAAACGCCTAACAGACAGAAAGCAAATTATCGCTGTGTCTGGAGTAACTACAGAGATTTGAAAAGTTTTAAACAACCTTTTCATTAAAACAGAACTTAATATAACCTTTTTTCAAAGCAGAGCATAAACGCACTTGTGCTACTAGATCTGAACCACCACTTGTGGCGATGTAATTAAAGTAAGCGTCAAATTCAAATTTGAAACATAGAATAGTAGTTAGATTAATAGAATGGCAGAAGACTACGGAATTAAATTTAAATCTAAGCTGCCTCAAAAACTCTTTAACTGGCGTATCAAATTCGCATGTCGGCAGTAAGACGTAAAGCTGAATAATTACAATTGTATGAGAGTTGGCAGGAACTGCGTAACGTGCCCATGAGGGGCAGAAACAGGCCCTATCTTATACAGTGGAAAAACCTCTACTTAAATACTCTCTAACTAAATTTACATTTTGGTGTGGAAACGGAAAGAAGAAGTTATAGTAAGGCTGAAATTATAAATAACTGATTAATTTAAATAATAATTCTTAACGAAGTTATTTTTAATTTTGTAGTTTTTTAATACATTTAAAAAAAAATTCTAAACACCCATTTTAACTTACTGAAAAATTTAATGATTAACTCTTTGAAGTTGAAATCTGAAATTCTCAGATTCCAGTATTTTAGATTCTCATATTGTCATTTTTCAAATTATGTGTTATTCAGTTCGAAGAAATTGAGCGCCCCGTTACAAGGCGCAGGAATTCAGTTACTAAAAAATCACGAATGCGTAAAATTAATTAATAAAGTTATATCAGCCGTCTTTGAGATAGCGGATGCTAAAAGTAAATTATATTATTATGAATAAATTACGCAGATCATCACTGCACATAATTAGTCTTGACTATTTGCTGTGGCAAGCATTTCAAGACTTCTTTAAATAAATGTCACTTAAGCTGACGTTACAAATCCCTAAAATGACTCGTGCATGTGTTCACTGAAACACCGTTCACTGACAATGGAATGATTATTGAAAATTAATTCAAACTAATTCAAAAATGATTTCGCTTGAGTTTGAAATAATTGGACTACAGTTCAGGACGGCGTCTGAGACTTAAACCGACAGGTATTCTGACGAAGGTTCGAGAAATGACTTAATCGTAATTAATTACTGCCTATGGAAATATCTTCCTGCTTAATGTCTCTAATTTCGACTTTTGTGTTCTCTTCAGATTCAACGATTGCATTCAATGATTTATTTTAATCTGAATAAGAGATTTGTGCTTGAAGTAGGTTGTTCACGTAGGTGTTGTTGAATCTGCTAATTGCTAGTTAAGTACTCAATATAATATTGTTCGCTTTTAAGTGGCTCTTCTGATATGAAGTTTTCATTTTTAATTTGGGTTTTGATTCATTATGATTAGCCGAATGAATCAATATGTGGAATGTTTAAACATTGAAGTATTTTATTGTGGTTAAAGGAAATTAGTTTTAATAAATTATTGCTGTTTAAAGTATGCTTTGTAATAACGGTGTGGTAGTACTTACTTATTTTTGTGCATATTATATAGTAAATAATATATGCTTATCTAATAAAATAATGCATGATGAAACTAAATATTGATATTTATTTGAAATTTAGGTATGTATTGTTATTTATTTTTATTGTGTACGAAAGAAAAAGTAATGTTGCCTTCATTCTTTGAAAAGTTAAATTAACATTAATTAATTAATTGAATTAAACTAACAGGAATTAACATTTACAGACTTAAACTTACAGACTCTTTAAAATTTTCAAAAAATATATAAAAAAGTGTTTTTATAGTCTCTTCTATGCTTCCTCTCGTATTGTAAGTGCTGGCATGTCCAACTAGCAATTGAAAGTTCCATGATTGGAATTTCGGTGAAGGCATAGTTGTCGGGCATAGACGATTTATTAAGTTTCATAGGAAAAACCTAATGTTTCTACAAACTTAAATTTAAAATTTTTAATTCAACTACTTATGATGCTGTTCATAATGTCTACTTAACTTCTGAGATATACCTGATTTTTTCCCCACTGTGGAATTATAATTATTTAGTTTTTTTTTCTGTGTAATTCTTTTAATCCCGTTGAAGAACAGACTAGATATGCTTTTTTGTGGGTTCCTCCTTGTAACCACGTAACCATCTAATATATGTAACCTGAACGTATAATATGAGATAACCTCTGAAACTCGATTCTTTTTTCTTACAACCCATGATTATTTAAGATGATTCCATCCTTTCCGGCGCTGGAAATCAGTCTGTTTTGAGCTCCATTATGTGTGCTGTTGATCTGGTGACTGATTATATATCTGACTCTTCCTGAAAATCACGCAATGACTTTTATTAAGTATAATTGTGGAAAGATGGTTTGCGTGAGTAATACGAAAAAGGAAATCACTATTTGAAGACTATCAGTAAGAAGTGTTTGATAACTATTAAACATCAGGTTTTTCTGAGGTAGGAAAATTGAAAAATCGAGTATGCCCTTGCATGGACTCAAACCGTGTGCCATCCAGTTGCTAGCTGGACTTGCTACTACTTATATAACGAGAATACGCACGAAAAAAAGACTATAAATCTTTATAATTAAAACGAAAGGGGAACAAATTATCTTGTCTTTAAATTATTTCTGTGATATTAAGCCACTTTTGGACCTTCCATGCACACTAAACCCTCCTCCAGGAGTTTCAGATTCCTGAATTGAAAAATGATTTTCTTAGTGCATTGCAAAAATTATAGAGACCATTATGTATTTCGAAGAAGGAAACACGAAAATTCAACTGTGTCCTCTTCAAGATTTAAACCTTGGATCTTCAAGTGGCTAGTTGGACGTGCTAATACTTACGACACGAAAGCATACGCGAGCGAATGCGATAATTTCTTGCAAGATTATTTCAAACTATTTTTGTCTGGAATTAAACATTAATGCTTGCTAATAAAGGTCTTACAATGCTTCTTTTAAAGTAAACGATAAATTTGAAAATAAATAAATAAAAGAAAACCGTTGCATCTGGATTATCTTTCGAAGATTAGCACATAATATTAGAATTTGGTGTTTCATTTGATGCTCTGCATTCTTATTGATCCACCAATCTCCTTTTTTCCTTTTTGTCCCCCAAAATAAGCATACTAGTCTATCTGTTGCTAATTGGGTATCAGTTTCCAACGTACTGTACTACATCTCTGTTGATTTTCAAAATGTAATCTCTGTAATTTATTAGATTTAAAATGTGCGTTTTTTACGAAACATTATTGAGTATATTAGGTGTCAAGTGCTTTTAGTAAATGCACCGGGGCAATATTTTAAGCCCAAAATCGATCGCAGGTGCACTTAATTGCTAAATAATTGTTTTTCTTATTTCTTTGTTTACATATCTATACTTTGCTGTCAAATTTTAATTATTTTTCTTATTCCTCTGATCATCATATCAGCGCTTGCTTTATATACTGCTGATAAATACTTGAGTTTCAAAGCTAATTTTTTTGATAAATTTTTATTAGAAATTTGTAACAGAGTACTTATTTTAATTTTTTCCTTTTATTGTTCTGTACTGTTGCTTTATACTGACATTTGTTTATCATTGTGTGTATATTATTTTAGTAGCAATGATAAATTTAATACCAAACGTAATTTTTGTATATGTAATTCCGGGATTTATTTGAAGCACTATAGAAACATTTTGTACGAGAAATGGGAGTTCACCCTAGCAACCGGCATAAGTAGAATATCCTAATGGAAGCCTTTCAGTAAAATAAAGAACAAAAATAATTGATGGAAATCACTTTCCTTTGGAAGATCAGCTTGATATTAAAAATATATTTCGTATTCTACTAGATGATGGATATGCTTCTCTCGCTAATCTCTAAACATTTTATGTTTATCATGTTTAATTTCTCTAACTTGAGGGTTCAGAGTGTTTAAGATTTGAGTGCCCTCTGTTGTATTCGTGGTGACTGTATCATAAATGTGTTTTATAAAGTCTTCAACGAAGGCATCTTTCTCCAAACAAAAATAGCTTTAGTATACTTTTTCCATAGTCAAATAATCCAATGCAGCTGATGCGTGAGGACTCCCAGAAGGGGGGGAATATCAAAAAGAGCGAAATGAGACAATTTATACACGTTTATGCGTCTAATGCGCTGGTTGCATAAGGTTCCGATATGACGTAAATAGGAACCTTTATCCTTTACAAATTCTCCATCGAAGGCATCCCTCCTCATTAGCAGGTGCCTTACTATGTTTTGCCATTATCGAATAACTTAATCCAGTATGAGTGTAAATATGGAGTTCTTTGGAGTTGTAAAGAAGATTTTTTTCACTTGGCTTTGTAAAAATACTAAAGGATACAAGTTCATTAATTACTTTTGTTGTAATTCACTTATCATTGTTCTTTTTGTTGTTATGCTGCTGTGGTTTTCATTTATTATTTAACCCAATTTTTAATTATTTTGCCAATATTGCAGTTTTCTTACTACTTTTATTTCCAAATCTTGATCTTTGGTTAACTTAATATGTAGAATTTGATGAGTGCAGCAGCTACTAATAAAAAATTTCCCCTTTCTCAGAAAGAATTGGTAATATAGATTTGGACATTTTAGGTTTAAATTTCAACTTTTATGTTTATTGTAGTTCATATAAAGGGATGGTTCTACAAAACTGTGAGTCTAAATGTTGACTTAAGACACAAATTTTCATAAAGTTATTTTTGTATAACATGCAGAAATGTGCAAAATTAATTATTTTAGGTTATTTTTGTGTTACAGGTTAGTGATCTCTATAAAAGTGCCTACTTCTGATATCTGTTATTTAATAATTTGGATTGGAGTGTTCTAAAAATTCGAGATTCTTCGAAATATTAACATTGCTCCAGGCAGCATGGCCAAGAAAAGGTTGCTATTCTGACTACTTTAAACCTTAAAATTATCCTTGGGTATCCCATATTGCTTACGAATTTTTGCCGAAGACATATTTATTCTGTTCAGAGCTTTGCTTCATACAGTTTATTGTTATTTGTATTCTTTCATTCTTGCCTGAAGATTCCAAGACGTGCAATCAGTGACATTTAGCAAAACATCAATTTAAAAACTGAGCATTTCCGCTTAGTCAGGGTTATTATTACATTAATTATTGTAATTAAGAAAGTTTATGGTAGCATTAATGAAATATGAATGTTATAAAGCTCCAAATGTTCTTTAGGTTGAATGGCGAAGTTCTTAGCTTCTTTATTGTGAGAATAGTACATAATGCTATTGCTAGAAAGTGTTCATTCGAGTGGGGGAGGACAGCGATTTGGATTATCTAAAGAAAGAGAATAATAAAAATTTTTGTGCTCTTTCTGGTTATTGCTTACGTTACTTCGTGGCAACCTATTTGTATGCATGTGCTTTGAAAATGCAGCATTATCTGGTGCTTTGTGCTCGGCCCCCCAGGATAACAGCCAACCCTTTTAAATGTCACGCGTGCCGCCGAAGAAAAGCATCCACGGATCTTTGCTCTGTAGCTTCCTTTTATTCCTTGGCTTTTAGCCAAAGTTGAGAGGGGGGAACGTATATTCCTCTCTAAACTGGGGCATGCAATTTATTGTTTATACCTGTATTTTTTTATGAGCGTTTTAAATGGGATTATGCAAAATGGCAGCATCTATTTAGTAAGTTGTTTGAAGTAATTTTTCTCTCCTCCTGAAAAAGGCGAAAAAAATTATCACGCGCTTGGTGCAAGGAAATGAAGTTTTCTTTTAAGAACTTTCGTATCAACTCAGTTCAGCTTGAGATGTCATTTTCGCATGAATGCTACAAGAGAGAGTCATTTAAGTTGTTATGATGGCTTACGAGGGCATTAAAATTTTGATTAATAACTTCAGATGGGCTTTTTTCTCCGTTATAAGCTACATAGATTGCCCTAAGTGCTTTTGAAATTGAATTGCATCATGCAACTTCTCGTTTAAAATTGGTTAATATACTTTAAAACTGGCGATTAACTGTAATTTTTCCTAACTGGTATTTTGAATGCATCACCTAGATTAAAAACTGCATTATGTATGTGAATGAGAGAAGAAGAAAAGGGAGAAAGAGAAAAACGTATTTAAAATGCACCAATCTAACTGAAGTATTAAGAAATAAGAAACGGAGGTCTAATAACATGTTATTGTGTATTTTGATGCAAGGAATCAACGAAATGATGGAACCGGTGTATTTGTATGTTTTATTCAAGCATATTGGGAAGCAGTATATAATTTCGTGGTCAGGTTGTAAGGTATTTCTCCCGCCTTCTTCGCATGCCTTCGTGGTGTAGTGGTCTGCATGCTCGACGCGTAACCGAGAGGTCCGTGGTTCGATTCCCGGCGAAGGCGTTGCTCATTTTTCATGTCTCCTGCTCAGAAATAACCTAATGTCTCTACACTGGCGCCCGAACTAAAAAGGTGGTGGATGATGATTCTCCACCACCGCGATCTGGCGATTGGGTCCCCAAAACCCCAATCGCCCTTTAAAAGGGGGAGTATGTAAGGTATTTCTCCCGCCTTCTTCGCATGCCTTCGTGGTGTAGTGGTCTGCATGCTCGACGCGGAACCGAGAGGTCCGTGGTTCTATTCCCGGCGAAGACGTTGCTCATTTTTCATGTCTCCTGCTCAGAAATAACCTAATGTCTCTACAAGGTTATAGCGAATATATATATAGTAGCCCAAACGATTTTCTTGAGTTCAAATATGGTGAAGTTCCATCATATACATCGAAGTCTGTCGAATGTTCTTTGAATCATTGGGCATCAACTATGTGTAAAATGTGTTATGATATTTTGTATCTGGAAATTGTCAATTTAGTAGCGAACTATACAAATTGTTCCTCACACAAAGAGCTCATCATATACTTACTATGAACGCGCAATAGAATATGTATGTAAAACCATTCTACATATAGTAGAATGGATTTCCTCTATATGGCGATGTATATTATGGTAGTGTATTCGAAACACTCTGAAGTCCGCACGAAAGAAAACCTCTGGCCTGAAATGGGACTTACAGGAAGATGCAACATCACGCTAATCATCCCTGTTCTAGTTTCGATGTTCCGTGGTCTGGGTAAGTTATGTTGTTAGGAATTTCAAGCGGTACGTGTGTGTTGATTAACATTAAAGCCCCCAAAATGGAGTCGGTTGACTGAATAGCAACTGTCTTTAAAAATATACGCTATAGTATGATTCGGAGTTTATCGTTTTACGATTACGTTTCTTGGTGACTATCCGTATTCCTAATGCTAGTATGCCTTCGCCATTTGCTCAATATTCTGATGACCTTAAGAAGACATTGAAATTGTTGCCCATGTATACCCTTCTTATCGCACCTATAATTTGTCCTTAGTCAAAAAATGACGATTCTTTTCCGTATACCATTTGAACTTTCATTGGTGTAGGGTAAGGCACGAGGTAAGACATGCGGTCTGTATTCTCACATCATGATCTGTTTCAGATGAAAAGTTACTCTTCATCCTTTTCTAATTGGAAAACACAAGGATTTGAATATTTCTTAGCCGATTTAAAATCTACTGAGATTTCTGTAATTTATAATCGGTTATAAAGACGAGTTCAATTAGCTCCAAATTATTATTTTCTTCTCACGGCTGTGAAGCAAATAGTAATATGGCATCCTTCGTTTGATATCTGTATCTTAATAGAAAATCGCCGATATCGAAATTGAAGTTTTGAGGATGGGTCGAATACATAATTATCTAATATATAGACGAACAGTTTTCTGTAGTGGCATTTATGGCTTTCATATAACTGGAACAAAAATCTTAAATCGATCATTTTGAACATTGGCTCTTTTTCTACCAAGATACTCTAATTTGTTGAAAGATCCACTTTTTAATTGATCTCTCAGCGGCAAGAACTTTTAGATAGTTAAAGCTTTAAAGAAACTAGAAATGGAGCTGTACGTTTTTTTGTTTTGTTTGAATTATTCTGAAAAGAAATTCTAAAATGATACGACCGTATTAGAAGGCGTTTCTTTTGAAAATTGTGATGATTTGAAAGTCTGAATACATGGTCGTTTGTCGTCAAATTGTAGGTGTTATCTTTTAAAATCATTAAGTTTGCGTATGGCTCTAAAGCAACCAATCATGTTTATAACAGGAAATCATAAAGAAGGAAAGAAGTTGCATGAGGCTTGCTCGGTGCTTACTGCGGAGTTGACTGCTGTGTGTGTGCTGTTGACTGCTCTTTCATACATATCAAAGCTAATTCAGGAAACGTTTTTTTTTTATTCCGACTCGTATAGTGCACTAAAAGGTCTGGAGGCATTTACTGATATCCATAATTCTCTAACTGTTGAAATTTTTAAATTGCATTTGAATTTAACTATTGGTGGATATCGGATTCTCTACTGCTGGGTGCCCGGACACACTGTTATTAACGGAAACGAACTGGCAGACGTTACTGCAAAATCTGCTGTGAGTTTCTCCGCTAGCATTGTTCCAATTAGAGACATCATCATGGTCATCAAAGAGAAGATCATAAATGACAGTTCATAAATGGCAACAACATCATAAATGGCAGCAGCTTTGGAAACTTCAAATAAATAGCAATTTACAAAGCATTAAGGATAAAGTTGAATATTGGGAGGCTGCTGCAAACCGGAGGGAGGAGGTAATTTTAACTCGCCTTAGAATTATTCACTGTCGTATTACCCATAATCGTTCATTTAAAAGGCGAAAGCGAACCTATTTTTCCCACCTGTAATGCTAGTTCGTCACTTTTTAACTCAGTGCTTACTCTAATCTTAACAGACTTCGTGAGAGCATTTTAATAACTGCGACTTACCTCTTGACCGAATAATCGGAAAAAAAAGAGGTCAGCACTAATTTATTTCATTGCTTGCAAGAGTCGGGTTTTTATTATTTAATCTAAATCATGTTTGCTTAAAGAAATCCAGAGAATAATTTAAGAAATTGAGCGGGCCAATAGGAGAGAAAGAGACGAAGTTTTTAATTACACAGAAACTCTAGAATCTTTGAAGCATGACTCTTGATGAACAATTCAGAAAGAGTATACTTTTTTTTCTCTTGTTAATATCTTACCTACTGAGTGGCTCTACTTTGAATGCACGTCTATGAAATCTCACTTCATTTACCGTGGTCCAGATCGATAGTTAAAATTCAATATTCCCGCTGACACTCTTAACTATATCGTATTACGAATCCCCAGCGTCATACGATGACAGGCACTGGAATCGATAGGGATGTACGATTTGATAAATGGCGCGAAAAGTTCCGAGTATCATTTTCCTGCCTAGAGGTCGCTGGTGATGCTGCTTGACGTGCATGGATTATCCAACGATAAATTCACGCTGAGGCATAGTCTGTAAAAATTGAAGTTGGTACCTTCATTTTCGGCTTGGAGTTATGTAGATAGTAATAGAGGATTTATTCATGATTTTGGGAAGTAAGAGTTTAATAATTCATAAGACACATTACTGAATGCTACTTCAATTTTTCAGCTGGATAATTTATAGTAAATTTAATAAGTCTGATGTGTATTTCAGAGTCAGACTTATTAACGTATCTTGTTTATTTGCGTCCTTTTATATGCCAAGGTTTAGGGCGAAGGCTACCAGTGTGTACATATTTATATGAATGATATTGCTAATTAAACCATTTAAAAATATTTTTCATATCCCTTTAAAAGTTGTTTAACTGGATAAGTAAAAAAAAGTATCCATGTCATGAAACATAGCGTAAAATTAAACTAATTTCAGAGTAAAAATGCAAAGTGATCCAGAAATTAGTTAACATTCTTAAAGGTCAAGGTAAAGTGAATTTATAAATGAATATAAAAACAAAAATGCCACATATATGAATGAAATAAGCAAGTTTTGTTTTAAGGAAATTTTATTACCTAAATTTTTTAATCGCATATACACTCACTTCCAAATTTTAAGCACGAAGATGTAAAATGAAAAAAAATCAACAAATACTGCTTTGACTGACACACA
>KK118370.1:66870-100839 GCA_000611955.2 Stegodyphus mimosarum | reverse complement strand
TGACACAAAATTCGGCAGGAAAGTAGCATATATATTTATGCATAAAACAAAATCAATAATTATATACAGAAAGGAAAACAATATTAAATTTTTGTAAGTTATCAGATAATGACATACTGGAGACTTAAACAGAATTATGTATAAAGTGAAAATAAACAACATAAAATGAAAAAAGAACATTAATAGCGTATGTGATCCCCCTCATCCGTATACAAAGTTTACACTTTGTGACCATGCTTTCAATTAGGTGGTCAACCACCACAGAATTAAGCAATCGCCATTCTTCTTGTAGAGCAGTTTCCAGCTCAATAAGAGTAGCTGGAGGTGGGAAACGTGAAGATACAGCGCGGCCGAGACCATCCCAAGATTTTCAATGGATTAAGGTCGGGCGAATATGCTGGCCACGCCATACGCGCAGTCCTTTCACTCTCCAGGTAGTCATCGACGATGTCAGCTCTATGGAGACGTGCGTTATCGTACATTAAAACAAAAGTAAGGCCAACTGCTGCAGCGTACAATCTCACAATGTGTTCTAGGACTTCATCTCGATACCGGACAGCCGTCAAAGAAAGATCGTCGTTTAAAGATGTGCAAGTTGGTATGGTATCCTAATGAAATCCCTGCCCACACCATAATGCTTCCGCCTCGGAATGCGTGATGTTTGGTGATGTTTTGGGACTGATTGCTTGTTCGTTGTTCACGCCATATCCTCATACGCTTGTTATCTGGCTCCAGAGCAAATCTTGACTCATCAGTAAACATGACATCGCCGCAGTGAAACCCGTTCCAGTTGACATGTTCCCGGCACCACTGTAATCGTGCCCCTCTTGATTGGACGGAGAGAGGAACACAAACTCGAGATACTCCTGCGTACAATCCACTCATATGTAATCTTCGGCGTACAGTAGCTGCAGATATCGCCTTACCAATGGACGCTGTAACCATAGATGTCACACGTGTGGAGGTCGCTCTGCGATTGCGCTTGGCTACAATAGCAATATATCGATCTTCCGCGGGGGTTGTAACCCTTGGGCGACCGGCTACGGGCCTTCGGACAACTGTCTGTGTGGTTTGGAATTGTTTCCATAAACGTGAAATTACAGAATGATGAACGCCGAAGAAAAGAACAACATCTGTGATCGACTGTCCTGCTTCAATGCGCCCCACAGCACGCCAGCGCTCAGAATCTTCCATTCGTGTTCTGGAAGTCATAGAAACACGTATGTCTTGGAAACAAATTGTACGAAGGTTTTAAACACCTTCTATCAGCACTTACAATCAACTTCTGTAACCCTTCATAAAGCTGGCTTCTTGTAAGACTGCCTTTTTTGCATATTTCTTGACATGAAAGCGCAATTGGCTATTATATAACATATTTGCATACTTCCATTTACCTCTACAGCGAATTGCATCCTCTTCAATTCTGATTGGCTTCCGAAAATTAGCATTTTCCTCTCCGTGCTTAACTTTTGGAAGTGAGTGTATATTCGCTAGAGAACGTTAGATCTTGGAATGTTGAATATATGCTAAGTATTTTTGACAGCGTCTAGCGCATTATGGCTTTTGCAGACTATGAGCTAACAGTTTTACATACATCGTTGAATGTATGTTACTTCTTTTGATATATCTTAGGCAGAATTTAACAATATGGCGAATTGTTACGTAATAATGTTATTCCTAACGTGTAAGAAAAGCAAACATTGGATTTTTGATCCTCATTCATTATAATTAAATGTCTGCATAATAACTTTCCTTAGAAGACGATTGTGATTCTTTGTAATTTTATGCACTTCTGTTCTAACTGCCTTCATGGCATTGAAAACTCGCTGAAATACAAACATTTTGATGACATATATGGATATATATTGGATGAGCTGACATAAAGCATACGAGATTGGTAAGATATAATTTGCGTTCAGAAATGTATGGAACATAATGGACACATATTGACTGCACCAAAGCAGACTAATATGCAGTTAATTCGTTTCCTTTGATTGCGGAAGGATTTAAATTCAGAGATCTTGTCTAGAGTGATCTCTAGAATCTTGCTATCTTTCAATTAAGTAGAGTGGTTAATTGTCTTGGTAATTTTTTAAAAGGCTAATATTAGTATATGACATTGCGCTCTTTATAATTTACCAGGGCGCGAAACAGAAATTCATCCTAAAAGAAGACCTTGGCTGTATAGTTTCTCACTGTAAGATTATATAATCGTATGGTCCTCTACAATCGATCCTGAAGGATGTCGATCTAAGAATGGTATAATGAGATCTATATTAGACTTCTTCATGTAGCAGACGACAGTATTCTAGAAATGTATCTTTAACGCGGTGAATGAGACTTCTGAATGAAATAATAATTTCTTCGATTAAAATTTTTGGACGGTCTACATGAAATAAATAAGATTAACAAGCCCCAAACGAAATTTTAATCTTATTATATTTCATATCCATCGTCGCTAAAAATACTCATTGTAAATTATTCAACTAGACAGGTTCACTGATACAGTAATATTAATGTTGTAATTATGTTTTATTTCTAAAACAGTTTCATTTGTCTTATGCTTTTTCTTTCTTGTTTCTTTTTTCTTTTAATCAAAGACAAAAAGGTTTAATGACAATTAATTAAGGCAAGGCCCTAAAGAGGCTATATGTCTAAGGCAATGGTGCTTTCGGAAAGAGTTAATCTAAGAGGAAACTGGTCCATATTCACATCATACATGACGACATAATGAAACCATGAAAAGCTCATGCAGCCTGTTTGCTCGTTAGGATTTTGAACCTGGGTCAGACTAGATATATTCAGCCACCTAATCCACTGGATGATGTGGACCAATCGGAAGGACGGTGGGCAAAACAAAATAAGAATTAAGTGGCCTGTTTCTTTGTTAAGGGCTCAAATTGTCTATGAATTGAAACTGTCATTTCGAAGTCTAGACTTACGATTCTTAATTTTTTTTTATCTTTTCAAGTAAATTCCTATTATTTATTTATTTATTATTATGATATTAAAAAGAATATCTGTTACAAGAAATAGACATGATATCATGTGCTTTCTAATCGCAATCTTGTACTTCTGTTATGAAATAATGTCTGTATTTTTCCTGAATTTTCTGAATAAGTGTTTAGTTATTGAATAATTAATGCTTTTTAAATCGGAATAATGTAAATTTATCTTCCGTGAGTAGTTGGAATGAGAAAATATGAAACTTCCTCAGATTGAAGAAATTCCGGGAAATGAAGTTCCGTTGCTTGAAATTTCTACTAAGAACGACATCCTAATTCTTTACGGAACAGTCACTTCGTCGGCAATGGAGATGTTCACCCTTGTCTGATGTTGTTCAAGCTCCTTTAGTGTCATATATGGTTTGTCTTAATACTAACTTTGGAGAGCGGAACAACGAGCGGTTTGTTTATGTTCTTTTATTTTGATGCTGAAGTTCCATAATTTACATTGACTGCTTGGACTAATCGGTTTCTTTTAGTCACTAGCTTAATAGCCATATGTCTTCGTCAGCCTGAACTGTCCTGTACGTCGCTAATCTCTTGAAGATCAGTTCTTTATTTATAGCTTCGTCTGTCTGAGTAAAATCCTCTTTGAAAAGTGACTGACTGGACGAAATCATTTACGAATCGTTGGAGGAAATATGCATGTAATATTATTAGTATTTCTTTCAGATTTAGGTCATAGCATATTTAGAAATTTTTGCAGTGTTGTTTTGCGTCTTTAGAGCTGCTATTAATCAAGCAAATTGAATTTTTTTTCGGCTTTTTTGAGTTAACTGTTGTAAATGTAAAAAAAAAAAATTCAATTTTCTTTATTCTTTGAATAGGAACACTAGTTCCTTTAGCAGATTGTTTCTTACTTCAGTATTGTACGTAATCTACTAATCAATTTCTTCTTGCAGTTTTACTTACAGTGGATTTTAAGTAATATAGCCGCAGTATTTGAAGAGAATAGCTCCATCATATGCAAACCCCGAAATCACACTTCACAAATAATTTTATATATTAATTGAGATATAATTTATTTATATTATGAAGCTTCTGTATATTTTGGGGTGGGGAAGACCTTGCCCCGCTAGTTCTTCTTGAAGAGTTAAAGACTGAAAGTAGAGCAGTGTATAAAAATGAAGTCCAAACAGAATTATTCATTTTAAGTTGGGAGACATAAATTACATAAAACTGTTAAAAGATTTAAATTGCAAATGCGCTAATTGAATGGTGATGCTGATTTTTTGGTACTTCCAGTCCCATTATCCCTGAACGCAATTAATTTTCTCTCTTGGAGCTGTTGTAACTCGCTGGCAACAAAAGATAAGTTTGAAGAGGGCGGCCACTGTGGGAATCGGGAAACAGAAGGGAACTGAAATACGAGACTAGCTCATTGGTTACATGCTATTACCATCTCCAGAGTACTTAATTGAGATCGTTAGTCAGTCTTAAAGCAATGACCTAATCTTTTCACGACCGGCCAGAGTTGACCGTAGAAGTAATCTGCTGTCTCAATATTGTAAAAATTTTTCCATCCCGTAATATTTGTTTAAATTAAGTAGTATTGAACATTAGTGTTGATATGTTAGTTGCAAACTGTTGTGTAACTGGATCTAAATTTATTTATGCAAAGTGTTTCAAAAATGCATTCACACTTTGAGTGATCGTAAGTTCAGTATTTGTTTTCAAAATTTAAATGAATCAAATGGCAATTACCTCCCCTCATTTTTTTAAAATTCAGTCTGAGTGCTCCAATTATTTTTTAAATTTGCATCCTCGTTTCTGTTGCTCAAGTACCACCTGCAAAATTGTACTCTTCAGTTCGGAGTTCTTACACTAAGAACATGGATTATTCTTGAAATCTAACTTCGAAAATTCCTGTTTTACGATCATATAGCCTCACTTTTTCCTTCAGTTCTGGTGACACATTTCAATCAACTTTTCTTGCCTTCCCTTATGTAGCCTGTTGATATTCACTCTCTGGTATTCTGAACAATTTCATACATAATGTTACGTTTTGTACGGGTTTCGTGGATTTGGAGTGATTGATGACAACACTTGATGAAGAATGAAAACACAATTTATTAGCTAGGATTACTCAGGACTGCTCCAAAAACACGTTTACAATTGTCGAAAAACTACAACAAACATACTAAAACAAACAGCAACCCTGCCTTCAGGCTATGAGGCTTAAGATGGTGAAGAGAGCTTGATGGCAAAGCACTAGAGTACTCGGTTCGGTCGTTCTCGGAACTCTACTCTCGAGATTCTCCACGCTACAACCCGCGATGCCACTCGACGATAAACTCGATAGCCTCAGCGATGCGCACTCTCGATGCGCTACACACACTGACGAGACACTGCTACTCCGCCTACAGGCAGGGTTTATATAGCTTTTGGCCTGCCTTCGAGAACATTCTGGACCAAACCGGTAAGAATTCTTTCCAGATTGTTCATCATCTGTCTATGGCATATCCTCAATTTTATCGCCGAATGGCCGCTTTCGCACCAAATCTTACAACCTTGCCATTTTCTGGCAACCCTAAACCCGCTTTGCGGCGGAGCTGTCTTATCGCAGATGGGCATTTCGTAACGATATTTGAAACATACTTCAAACGTATTTCTGATTCGAATGATAGTAAATTGCATAAGTAGATCTAATTGAAATTCGCTCCTAAACTTTTGTCTCCTAACTTCTTTTCTGTACTGTAATTGCATTAGAACTTTAGAAATATTTTCTCAGATCGTACTATTATTTTACATGTGTTGAACCTAAAAAAGTAAGAAAATTTATTTGTTTATCATCTGTTAAAATGTGAATATATTTTTAGGACAACCTGTATATCTTTGGATATTATTTTTAAAACACCCAGTTATATTATATTTAGCTGAATACTTTATATATTTAGCTGAATACTTTAAATACAGTGTATTTTATATGTACTTATATTCCTTTTAATCATAAGCTTCTTTTACTTTGTTATTTAAATGATCTATATTACACGTGCATAATTCTGAAGATTATTTCATAAGGACAATGTCAGTAAAAAATAAATTATTAAATCATTATTGTTACAGAAGTTTTCTTTTGATTTGTTTTTAGATGAACTTTTGGTGACGTAGAAACGCATGCTGTTTTGACAAATTATCAAAGAAGTTGCTTTAGATATCGCATGGTGTGAAATGCTGTCAGTACTAAGGACTGTATCATTTTTAAATTTTAGAAACTCAAAAAAGTTTTAGATATTTCGAAAATACTGCAAGAAATTAAAATCTTGTATTTGTAAAATCTTTCAATTTCTGGCCATATTTATATTTTTTCGAACATTAATTTTTACGGACTGCATGTTCGTAAAAGATGAGAATACTAATTTTAGTAGGAATCGTAGATTACAATTAATATATTCGCTATTTTAACAAATAATTAGGAAGAGGAGGGCTCAGACTGTGCATCCTCGTATAATCAGGAATTCTAACAAATAAAAAATTCTTATAAACGCGACATTACTTATCGACAGGTTCGAGTGCAAAAATTAATTCTGCTTTTCCTTGTTCAGTGTGTCAATAATTCTAATTTTATAATAGTTGTTTATTGCCAGTCTCATTAAAACCCATGTTATTTGTAATTTCCAATAGCAAATCTCCCAGTCATACGATTTCCTTCATTATTTTACAAAAATCTATTTTTGCAATGAGTTTGATGCGTTATTTATGAATTTCTGTTTTTCGGATGGAAGAAAATTAACTGAAAACCATTCCTATATCATTTTCGGAGACTACATGTTTTATTACATAAAAATAACGTTACATAGAAATAACTTGCAAGAACAATTTCAAAAGAATTTAAACATTTCTTACACCAATCAGTATCTAAGAATTTCATCTGCATATTTCGGACGATTCCAGTATTTAAGTAATTCTGTGATTATTCGTAATCGATATTCACGAGTATATACGATTTTTTTCTCCTCCCATGAACGTAAACATTCTTCTTTCCTTTGCATTAGAGCTTCCTGAAAGATGATAATTTCTGGAATTGGGAGATGTGATTAATGCACTTCGAGCTATTATTCAGCTTCCATTGACCTAGGTTGTAAATTCTCCGTATGAGAAAGGTAAGCCGTAATCACTTGTTACTGATAAATATCATTGCGGGAAGATGTTGATACATCGGATTACTATGCTGAGATGATACACTGTGTGGGCAAGCAGCTGAAATCTGCAGAATGGTAACGCTGCTGATATACTAAAATAGACATAGAAATAGTTCGGCATGTTACAAATGATCAATACTTGTTTCGTCACACTGATGGCATTCGTAATAATGTTTCCTTCTATCACATTGTGAACATTTTTTGATAAATTGATGTAGGCGGGATTGCAGATTATTGTATATGTTTCTTCTCCGCTTTCCATTTGTGGTATTTCGCCGTTAAGACCTAGAATGTTTTGGCAGAGAAACCGTACATATGCAATAACAAATAACATATATCTCAAAATAGCTCTGATAGATGTTCAGAGATATCATGAGGTTGTAAGATCTGCCTATCTCTTGTGTGAAATCTGGAGAGTAGTGACTGCACAGAGGAAGGGTTAAAACTACCTTTTATTACACTCTTTAGATTATTTACAGTGTGTCAAGTCTACGCTAACACACTACGCGTCTGCTTGGGCGGAACTGAAACAGTAAGAACTAAACTCAGAATTTGAAGATATTAACAAGTAGTAGAATTACGCTACAGGGCTCAGACTATCCTGTTTCCTAACAGAGCGTTGATAAATTTAGTGGCAGCAAAATAATAGCTGTTACGCCATTTTTTACCAGTAATAGCTGCTAAGTCGAAGCTCGCGCTACAACACGCACAGAGTTTTTCCCAGACTCTCTAACTTTTCCTTCTAGAACTTGATATTTAAACTTTTTTTCCCTCTGATAGAATTTGCATCACGCGCGCTCCTAAATTTAAATATTCTGGCACTGACAATTAGGGAAATGAAGGCTTATAGGAAAGAACTTAAAATTAAATTTAATTGGTTATTTAAAATAAATATAAATCCCTACGAGGTAATCAGTTTTAAGAAAATCTTTGTATTGTCTGCGGCAGGGGCTGAGAGCTTCATGGCTTGTGGTATTAATAATAAATAAGTTTAACAAACATTTTTCTTGTGCTGTTAAATATTTCTTCGAAGTAATCTCTTTTGGTTGCCCATTCGGTGTGGTGGTTAGTGACCTTGACTGCCGGAGCGATGGTCCCGGCTTCGAATCCACGGAGAAGGATGGTTGTAACTGTTCGTCTCTTCATCGGAGGCAACGGGACCACCTATTAGGGTGCTTCCATAATGAAGTGCCCATCATTTCCGGCCCTTGTAGTGGCACAAGGTTAATGGCTATTAAATAAAGCACCCGATCATTAAAGAAAAAGTACTCTGTGTTATCCATATCGGTAATGCTCATGTTAAAATGGGATGTCTATTAATGTTTCGTTTTAACCATCTCGTTTTCTTCGAGGCACTTTATCTTAAATCAAATTTTCGGTGCCATTTGTAAGAAACAATACAACGAATGGACATTACTTTGAGACTATAACTCAATTTTTAGGAAGCAAAAGGACTTTGCCGAAAGACAACATATTATTTCACCCAGAAAGGAAAGCGAAATTAAATAAAAGTTTCGCTAATCATATTTACAATTCTCATCCATATGTTTCAGTTAATACGCGCCGTTTATATCTTAGTATTTTCGTATATTTATCCCTTAGTTCTTAAGTTTATTTTAATATAAAATAATGAAACGAAACGAATAAAAAAGCAAGGTAAAATACTGAAATGCAACTAAAAGCGTTAAAACACATTGATAATGAAGAACTGGAAAAAGTATGGCGAATGACTGACTGTAGGAGAAATCGAAAATCCCATCGAAACTTTTATAAGAAAATAGAATCGGTAAAGATGCTCTCGGAAAAGTACACTGGGAAAAATCTAAAAATAAAATTAATAATTATGTCTTGTGGACATATCAATTGAACAGGGAAATAATTCTTATGGTATTATCTTTATGAAGTAATTTTCTTCAAAATAAAAATTAGAAAGTCTTTGGGTAAAATAAGTTGGAGATATGTATATAAATTATTTTCTTCTTTAATGCCTGGACATTTACTTAAAGATTTGCCTAACCCATCGGTCGTGGCTCATCTTCAACACCATACCCCAGGATGCACTACAGGAGACGACCGACATAACGCATTAGAAAACGGGAAGAGCCGTCCCAATCGGTATAGTGGTTAGCGTCGCTGACTGCCGTTCCGAAGGGCTCGGGTTCGAATCCCGGAGAAGGCATGGATGTTTGTAAATGTATAGTGTCGGGTGCGGCATGGCGGCACTTCAAATATGCGGCGAGCCGAAAGTCCTCTCATGGGTTTGGTAGTGTGCGGCATGGCGGCACTTCAAATATGCGGCGAGCCGAAAGTCCTCTCATGTGGTTTGGTAGAAAGGGAGAGGGGTGGGAGACCCTCGGACCCGCCCCCCCGGTGTGTTCTCCCTCAAAATGGGGGTGCGGAACTGAACCAAATCATACTGTAACCTGTTAGGTGCTCAAGGCTGTTGCCAACGACAGGCGTAATCTAGCGCTCCTTCTCGTGGGCTTGAGCTGACTCTGTCAGACAAGTGAGCATGAGCAACAACAACAGAAGAGAAGAGGAACAGTGCATGTGCAGCCGAGACTTACGTCACACCCTCGGTTTCGGGTTAGCTGTCAGCCTTTGCTAACCATTGTACGATTTATGGCAGCATTTATACGTAGTCTTTAGTTTTGTAATTAGAAATTCTTGGCTTTAACTACTAACTTATTAAGCCCACTTTACATACTATATCATTCTGAATATCACGGAGACCGACGTAATTTTGAAAATTGATGGATTATGTTAATTGTGTAACGTATGTTAACAGAAGAATATGTTTGTAAAGCTAAGTATATTTATGCATTCACAATTTCTGTTTGCTCAAAAAGTCGTTTTATTCCTCGAACTAATCGTGAATGTTTTTACGCATGCCTTAACGATTATTTTATTCGTCTTTTGGGAATGAGATTTTCCCTGTTTCTTTTCTCTATGTACAGAAAAAACGATCATCCTAGATTCTATTTTATTTTATTATCTGCAGTCAGTATAATTTGCATATTAGTCGAATTACGTATCGACTCTAGTTCGAACTTATTTTATTTGCTATCTCATTGTTTGTTTTCCGTGTTAGAAACTTATTTTTCAATATCTGTTTTATTAAAATTTTGTTTCCCGCTTCTTTTTAGTCGTTTTCAATTTTGTATTCATCTGTGTATTTTTATAGGACAAATGATACGGCAGCCAAGCAAAATGAAAATGATTCAGGAAATATTGATGTTTCTATGAATTTTGAGATTATGCAATCGATTCCCGATTTATTAGGGAGTGAACTGATTTGTTCCACATTTTATGTATTTAATTTTTTTGGTTGTTGTAAAGAGAAGTTTATTAAATAAGGAATGATGGAAAAATTACAATAACAGATCGAAAAACAAACAGTTCTAACCGACATTTTTATTGAAATGAATGACATTGTACAAGTTCCGTTGTACACTGCGCAAAAAAAGGGGGGAACAGTTCTATATCTCCCGTTTTTCTGGGTCGATTGACGAAATTCAAATTGCGTTTCTCATGTCTCGAAAGCGTGAATTAGGACATATATTAGATTTATATATAGCATCATTCTAACATAGGTATTTTGACACAAAATCGGAGTTTTTCTGCAATAACATAGCAATTTTTTTCCATATTTCGATTCTACGACTCAAATTATGCCTAAATATTAAATTTTCTAAAATTTTGGTGCGAAATTTACGGAGAAATTCATAAATTTAACTTGGCGAATTTTTTTCAATTTGAGTGAAGAATGGCGAACTTCTTGGAGAACTTAATATGTGACAACCTATTTTCCTTCCCTTCCATTGTGCAGCGGAGGAAAGAAAGTCACATCGTTCCTGCCTTTTACATTGTAGATGAGAGGAAAAAAAGTCACATCGTTCTACTTTCAAATAATTTTAACAAAGTGCGTAAACCACATTTTTGCTATTATTGCTCTCAGCAAATATACCAAATTTCAAAACGCGCCAATATAGAAATTCATGTATATCTTCGGAAATTTTGTATAAAGAGCTGTAATTTTTTGTAGGTATGCTTAGAAATAAATCTACTTTAAGATGATGTTAAAAATTTAATAAGTCATAATTCAAAGTGTTTTTCGAAAAATTTATAAAAATTATTTAAAAAGACAAATTTTAAAAATAAATCATAAAAAAATGGGCGAATTTTGTTTGGAATGAACCTAAATTTCGAACTGTATAAGAAGGAATTAAATAAGTTTCATAAAAAAAAGGTATATAAATATATCAAATTCAATTAACATTGAGGAGATAAAATTTTGAGATCTAATTTTTGAAAAACTACTTTTGCGATTTTTACAAAACTTGGCAGTTTGGCATAATTGGAGTCGTAGAATCGAAATTTGGAAAAAAAAAATTGGTTTGTTACTTTAGAATAAGTCCGATGTTGTGTCAAAATACCTCTAATTGAACAATGCTATATATAAATCTAATACATATCCTAAGTCGCGCTTTCGAGACATGAAAAACGCAACTTGAATTTCGTCAATCGGCCCAGTAGAACGGGAAATATAGAACTGTTCTTTTTTTTTTTTTTTTTAGCGCACTGTACATATTTTT
Organism: Stegodyphus mimosarum; assembly: GCA_000611955.2. Classification (NCBI taxonomy): domain Eukaryota; kingdom Metazoa; phylum Arthropoda; class Arachnida; order Araneae; family Eresidae; genus Stegodyphus; species Stegodyphus mimosarum. The sequence goes on along the minus strand of KK118370.1, from coordinate 89,097 downwards.
CGTTGCCATTTATAACATAGCTTCTTCTTTTTTAATGAGGTTTATTATCCGGTTATTTACTGTTTGCTCTTTTCATAATGAATTTTGATTCCGTTTACGTAACCAAATGTATTTATTGTTCAAATTAAGGTATTGCAAATGCAAGTAAATTGTAAAAACTATTTTTCTGTTTTTTATGAAATGAGTTAATCTCTTTCGTATGCTTGTTATTGTTATTGAATTAAGCGCGATTTTGAATACATCATATACATCGATTAATCGGTAATTGATTGTATTCCCAAACTGGTTGTATTTCAAAGTGTTCTAGGCAATTTTGTGTATTCAAATGTTGCTTGTACTTCATACTGTCTTGGGAAAATTTATGGATTGAAATTTTATGTATAGATTGCAGTTTGTCACTTGCCTTAAATTATGGAAATCTCGAACATTAATGCTTAAGGTGGGCCAACTCTAGCGATTATGTAGCTAAAGTTACTGTGATGCTACATCAAGAAGTGAGACTGACATTCAGGTGTAAAATTTTAATTTGCTCAAATTACCTAGCCCTTTTCCTCTCTTCATGTTGAACAGCTGCATAATGGTGATATTTAAATAACTGCGCTTCAAATAACATGTATTGCTTTAAATGATAAAATGGTTTAAATGCATTTGGTAGCTGTAAATAAAATGGCACAGACACTAAATAAGAAAAATAAAAATAAATAATAGTAGAAACTAACATAAAATAGGAAATAGTTTCAAATAAGTTTCTACAGTGCATGCTTTGGAGAGGGATAGGACTTACGATAAATTTCATTAAAGGTTTTAACTCTCATGTATATGGGTTTTAGATACCAATGAATGTGTGTACTGTAATAACAGAAATTATGAAATACCCCCTTGAGATTTCCCTTGCACTATTCTGCTGTCATTCGCTTTTGCATACTGGTGGTAGATGATACAAAAATAAAATTAGCTCATGCAAGTTGGCTCATACAAGTTGCTCATACAAGTTGTTGCTAAACTGAAAGCTGTTGAAAATTACGAAGTGTTAAATTATAGAGAGATTTTTATTTTAGAATGTCAGTTCCTTTTTTACTTCCTTGTACGAAGTAAAAAGGAAGTCGTGTAATCGCGAAAAAATTCGGGTAACATATTTCAACGAAAATATCCATTTTGACCGCTATCGAATGCAATTTAACGATGCTTTTGCATTACATCTGTACGTAAGGACAGAATAAAATTCCCCCCAAAAAATTATAAATCTAATTAAAAATGGATTCTGAAGAGATTTTTTCCGTGGCTTTTTGTGCGTATGTATGTACGTGTGTATCTCGCATAACTCAAAAACGAGTAGCCCCAGAACGTTGAAATTTTTGTATATATGACTGCTATATGCACTTCCTATTTTGGTTGCAATCGGCCGCACCAAAATATATATATATATATATATATATATATCCATTTTGTTACTCGGCTCAGTGAGCTCAGTTTTTTTATTCTTATATGTTGGTAAATTGTGTATTTTGTGCTTTAAAAATTATTGAATTATGTTGTTATTATCTTCTGGTTAAGTTTTTATGCGTTTAGTAAATCTGCATGCAAGATTTGTAGAATTATCAACAATTTAAACGTTGTTTAAGTGTCGCTAAGCACAATCATTTTTCCCATGGCAGCCATATTTGTTTACATTTGAAATTTAGGAAACTAAGCTCCGCAACAACTGAATCATTTAGAAAATAATTTTATCTGTGCTTTAAAATATTTTATAGCAGGTATTACTTTTTGCTACAGTGTAATCAATAAAACTAGCTTCCGGTATCATATAGTATATCGATTGTAAATTTTGTGACTTTCTTCCGGTCGTACATTGTCGCCTGCATCAGGTATTGATAACATTTTTTTAATAATACGTGGATAATAGTGGTATTTGTGTAATTTCTTGTACCTTAGTTTTATTAATAACCGTAATCCCTTTCTCAAATGATCATTTTTTAAAAAAAAAAATTTGGTATTTATAATATGTCTTATGTTCAAATAAGGGACTGCAAAAAGAAATCTCTATTTCTTTATTTTTGTTTTCTTTTGAATTGGATAAAGTTTTAATTTAATAGTAAAAATATGTTTTATCGTTTTATTTATTAAATGGCAAAATTCCCTTATTATTGTCAGCTTACAAGCTAAAGTTATCAGTCTTTGATATATGAAACAGGGCTCACTGGCGGTCCAGCTGAACTGTAAAGTTGCTGAACACTGGTAGTTCGAGCCAGTTTCGCTTAGAAAGACCTCCGCGACGAATCCCTCACCTTAGGCAGATAGCTCGAGTGTGCTTTGTCATAATCAAATAAACCAAAGCGATATATGATATAGTAATAAACACTGCACTTGAAAATTTTGTTGTTGCTATGAAAATGACGGTGTAGGTAGAACTACTGCGAATGAATTGAAGAAAATCTAATACCGTATTCCTGCGAGCGTTTAAATCTCTAATTTGATCTGATAAGACATATCTGGCATGGTGCAAATGCTATATTGGAATCTGGAAAATGAAGCTTCGTCGGATTATGATTTGGTTCTAGATTTGCGAAAGGAGTGGAAAGACATTCTCTCGATGCCTTTGCATTGTGGAATGTTATCAAAAGTATGCGTAAAAGTTGGTGAATATATAAATATCAAAAATTGACTTCCCTGATATTACAAATTTTTTTTTATTATTTACAAGCTATGGATTCTATTACTTTTATTCAAAAATTAGATTTTTATATCTAGTGGGAACTAGATTTATATGTGCAATTGATATGGGATGTCATGAAACGAATATACTTATAAAATATTTAATAAAAGTACTGAATGAATTACTGTCGAGATATGTGCGTCCTTTTTTGGGTCTACCGCTCAATTTTTCTAACGGTTGTCATGTTTGGAACGATGCCAGAATATCGAATTTTTATCTTTTTTCCGAGGCAAGCCTCCGATGTGTGTATACTTCGGAAGTTGTGGGCAATTGATTTTTATGTCGTAAATCTGAAAGTCCAAATACACTCACGTTTGTGAAAATTGCAACACCAAGAAGGAATCGTCATAATTGAATGCAATTTAATACACAGTTGAGTGGTAGTGGTACAAATAAATGATTAAATGTTCAAAGCAAGCAAACAAACAAGAACAAGAGATCAGAATCAGTATTTTGTGTGGCCACCACGCGCCGCAATAAGTGCTGCTACACGACGTGGCATGGAGTCAAACAAAGTTTGAATGTCTGACTGAGGAAGAGCATTCCATATCGTTTGTACGCGTACCCAAAGTTCGTCTGCAGACGCAACAGGACGAGGATCACGAGCAAGACGCCGACCAATGACATCCCACACATGTTCAATTGGCGACATATCCGGGGAACACGCAGGCCAAGGAAGAAGCTGTACCTGCTGCGCTGCAAAGAAGGATTTAACAATCCGAGCAGTATGAGGGCGGGCATTGTCCTGTTGAAATACAGCGCCTGGCAAGCTTTGAAGGAAGGGAACAGCTTCGGGCTGTAGAACTTCACGGATATACCGGTTGCTGTTCAGATTGCCCACAATTCGTAGCAATTGAGATCGTCTATGATATGCTATGGCGCCCCAGACCATAACTCCGGGTGTTCGTCCACTGTGGCGTTCGATAATGCACTCCGGAAGGTGGCGTTCACCGGCATAGCGTCTGACACGAATGCGGCCATCATGGTACCACAAATTAAAGCGGGATTCGTCAGAAAACACGACATGCTGCCAATCAGCACGCCAGTCTCTATGCTGATTGGCCCATTGTAGCCGCAGGCGGCGATGGTCGTGCGTTAGGGGGATCCTGTATAAAGGAGTCCGTGCGCGCAGTCCACACTGCAGCAGACGTCTACGAATTGATGAAGCACACAATGAAACACCTGTAGCTATTGACCACAGTGCTGCCAATTGTCTAGAGGAAGCTGTACGGTCCGTCCGCGCCATGCGGACCAGGTGTCTATCATCGCGAGCTGACGTCACATTTCGGGGTCCACTCCCGGATTTCCGAGTTGTCCGACACTCGTCCGTCCACTGCTTCCAAACGCGCATCACTGTGCTGCTGTTACGCTGCACACGAGAGGCTACTGCACGATACGACAATCCAGCTTCACGAAGGCCGATGATTCTCCCTCGTTCAAACTCTGTAAGTTGTTCAAATCTCGCTCTCTTTCGTCGACGAGGCATAAGTACAGATTGAGTTAACGTTTACCACTAGCAGATAACCACCGATAACCATACACGCCTCGCTACAGCCGTCTATTTATTCGGATCCATTAGCCGTTCAGAGGGCGCTGCTCAGCATACGCATGCGCTACGGATTTGCATTTCTAATCATTTGCATTTCCTGAAAATTTCAGCTCACTCGCGTAAGTCCTTCATGGTGTTGCAATTTTCACAAACGTGAGTGTATAAAAACGGATGGAAACTGCCTTATATTTTAAAAGAATTAAAGATTTAAGTCTTAAGTGAAACACCAAGTCAAGGAAAAAAAAAAGTGTTATAACATTTTTTAAAGTAGTTTCGTGATAGAAGTTGTCACTTACACTGGACACCATTTCTTTCGAATTTTTGGTTCTAAATTTTACCGTAACAATTATTCAGAAAAATATTTAATGTTGGGTACATGTTGTAAGTAAATTCAAAATATTTTTGCTATTTTTCTGCATTTCCAGTTCTCATGAATCTGATTCCTACCCCATAGGAGAGATTTCTCTTCATTGAACTTTTTCTTATCACATAAATTTATTGAAGGTTTTAAGCAAAACACTCTGACCACGATGTTTAAAAATCCAGTCTTGGCTGTAATACAAAACTGTCATTTCATTCGATTATTATTGAGATTAAATTATTCATATTTGATTATTATATCTTTGATGGCATAAAAGCAGTTATTTCAATGATTCCCTCCTCTTCTTTTCTGTGTATGTGATTTTTTAGATGTTGTTATGTGGCTGAGGGATATTTAGTGTCGTCAAATATAGATATGCTTCAAATTGTGAAAATTTGCAAATATTCGCTGCTTTTTGTTGTTTGACTTTCAAATTAATACTTGTTCGGCGTGTTATTCTATATTAATTATAGATAATGCTTGACAGTAGAAATAACCATATGCATGTTGAATGTGCAAAATTAATTTCATGAGACTTTTCAGACCAGCATACACGTTCACTGTACAGAATGAAACTTGAAGATCAGCATACTCTTTGAATATGCAAAACTAGCCTAAGCTGATGTTACAAAATAAACTGATTTTGCAGTACTTTCTTCATTTGACATCAAACTGATCAGCTTTGTCCAGAATTTCATTGCATTCAATTGCGTATTATTTAGACTTTTTTCGGGTGGAGATAGGGAGCAAAAGGGCTGTACACCTTAGTCAAATATCACTTTTTACTTGCTAACAATTAACTTTTCTACAATCGAAATTATTCAAAGTGTTTTCTATTATTAGTGAGTTGATTTTTGTTAGAAACTTCAGTCCTCATTAAAATTTTCAAATTTGTAACTTAGATTCTGGTTCCACTGACTTGTATCTGTTGTGTGCAGGGGCCACGTATTCAAATGTAAAACCAGTTACGATAGGTTTAGTTTAAGTGCATGGGGCCACGTATTTACCGTGAATAAGTAGATAAAGGCCCCTCACGCTATCTATCCAGATCAACATCGCCTTCCTGGGGACCACGGTACGGTTCTGTAGCCGAGGTACTACTATTGTTTCCTCCAAAGGACATCTGGTAGAGGCAGTTATCAGATGCCTGTAAAACATTCACTCTAAGAGCCTGTAAACCACAAAAACCCTTTCTTTCAATTTGGTGAGGCGACATAGTGTGCGGAGTGACGGAAGAATGGGGCAACGTAATGCGTGTTAATACTGTGTTTAAGTACTGCGGCCCCACCAGTGGCCATGTGGTTAAGTCCGCGTAATGTTGAAAATTCGACCCGGGTTCGATGCCAGGTGAAACGGGTCTCTGTACTAATGGTTTTTCCCTTGTGTAATGTGAATACGAGCCAGTTTCGCTTAAAAAGCCCTCCACGAAGACATGCGCTTCCATAGGCAGATAGCACTTTGTGTGCTTTGCCATAATTAAATAACCTGAACCTGGACCTCAGGGCAGACAGCCCTCGTATAATTTTCCTTATTAAATAATTAACCAATATTGCGCTAATGCAAATTCATTTTGCTACCGAATAAAGTTGAATTAGACAGAATAAGACTCTTTTCCCCCAAAAAAATGATGAAACTTATTTAAAATAGATTCTAAAGAGATTTTTTTCGTGGCGTCAGTGCGTACGTACGTAAGTACGAACGTGCTATGTATGTATCTCGCATAACTCAAAAATGAGTAGCCTCAGAACGTTGAAATTTTGTATATAAGATTGCTATAACATGTAGATGTGCACCTGTTGTTTTGGTTGCAATCGGCCGCACTACAAGTATATAAATATATGTATATATATATGCATTCTATTACTCGCCTTAGTGAGCTCAGTTTTTGTATTCTTATATGTTGGTAAATTGTGAATTTTTTTGCTTTAAAAATGATTGAATTATGTCGTTCTCATCTTCCGGTTAAGGTTTTTAGCCTTTAGTAAATCTGCATGCAAGATTTGTAGAATAATCAACAATTTAAAAGTTGTTTAAGTGCGGCTAAGCCTAATCATTTTTCTCATGGCGGACATATTTGTTTACATTTGAAACTTAGGAGAATATTCGATGTGTTGCCAATCTAGAGAAACTAAGCTTCGCAACAACAAAGATAACGCCTTTTTTCATTATTGCGAATTAAATCATGCTTAATCCATTCCGGAATTTATTCGAGGAAATAAGTGTTTAAGATTTACTTCGTAATTTTTAATATAGATATTTTGAGTTTTTATGTATTTGTGCTTGTCGCGAACTGGGAACTGAATGAATACTGAATCGTATGTGAAAAACTTGTTTATTATTATTATTATTAATTTTTGTGCATTCTGAGTTATGAATGAGATGTAACGCAGTTAAGTGAAGTTAGCGCCAAAGTGTCGCTATGGTAAACAAATATAGTGAATTTTAAAGAGTGCGTGTATTCTATTGTGATTTAAGCGCTATCGACGAAGTAGATTTAATTCAATCCAATAAGTTTAAATGAAATGCAAAATGCGTATAATTTAATATTCTGTCCAAGGAACTCATGTGGTGTACACACCAGATTTTTTTAACTACTTAAACACCTTATCTTTGTACCTGTGTTTCTTATGTTTCTTTTTCACTTTATGTCATCCCCCTGAATAGATTTTAATGACCCTTTAAAAAAAATTTTTTTAGCATATTTTTTACGTGTTTGTCCCTTTTTATCACACGATCTATGAGAATGTTTAATGTTAACATCTTAATGTAAGTCCTTTTTATTAAACGAAACCTATAAGAACAAAAATTACAGGCAAGGCATGCATGTTACAGTCCCCCCTTAATGAAAGTTTTTCAACCATCACATGCTTTAGAATAATTGTATTCTAGTGAAATTGTCTTATTAAGTGTATACAAATAATATTCGTATGAACTAAACCAACTAAATATGAATGATCAGTCAAAAATATATTTAACTGTTAGAAGAAACGAATGGTAAGTAAATAAAAATCAATTTTGAATTTTAAGAAATTTAAACAATAAAAAGAAAAGTATAATAAGAACATAATTCGTATCAATTCTTGAGAAAAAGAAATATTTTTAAAATCTTGATTTGAAAGAAATAATTATAGAAGAGAGCTATATTTCTTATAGTTTGTTAAATAACAGGAATCAAAGAGAAAGAATTTTTCATAATTTAGTGAAACCGTTAGCGACATATTTTCCATTTTAACCCTGCACGTTTCTTTATTCCCTTGGTAATTTTATATGATGAATTGCTTGGAGACATTTTTTGAAACTCTTCATATATCAAACGCCAGAACTGATTGTTATTTTTTCTCCTCGCTGTTAGAAAAATATTTTTCTCATTTTTCATATTTTCATTGAATTGTTGATTAACCCAATCCTGTATTCTTTCGCAGTTTTGATTAAGCACATTCTAGTTTTTAATTTGAGAATGCCTTAGCTTGTGATTAGAATTTTATGGGCTTGACATGGGTTTTCTCCGTGTTCCACAAAAGTTCAAGTTCTCGTTTAATGAATATATTAGTAGCTTTAGAAAAGTAATAAAGTAGCTGTAATCTTTAAAATGATTTTTTTTTTTTATATATTTCTGGTGTTCTCCTTAAGGAAATTTCCGAAGTATCTTTAGATTATATGAATGTATTTTGTGATGGTTTTGTAATTCGTATCGATTTTCAGTTTCAGAACCTTGCATCCTTGTTCTTGGTTTTTATAGGATAAAATAGTCTTTAATTTTCTAATAAAAATTAAAAGAAAATGCGAATTTTCCTTCCGTGCAAACAACTTCCCATTAAGGTATTTAATTCTTGTTGTTTATAATTTTTTAAAGTTTTAAATGAAGTAAAATTACAAAGAATGTGTGAAAATGTGTCTAAATTTACTATTATTGATTGATTAAAGCAAAGTATGCGAGATCTGCGTACCTTAAGATGAATATCTTCATAAAGGTGTTTTGAGGGAAATTGACTCTTATTTACATTTTATCGGCTAAAAAACCGGGGAGTACCGTGGCAACTATGGAATTAACCGGGATTCATGTAATTTAAATACTTATCGTCCAAATAACTCGGGATGAAACATTTGAATCGACAAAATATATTAAGAATATTTCTATAATATTTTCATTTGGATCTTAGGTAACTGAACAGCAGGCTGTTTCTATCAGAGATATAGCAGAACTTTTCTTTAATTTCCAGACATAAGAAAATCCAGTTAGTGGATTCCAGCTATCTGAAGCTCCCGTTACCCAAATCCCTCTTCGATTATATTAGACCAAATAAGATTATGCATTGTTTAATTTTAAAAAAGATTTTTGTTATTATTTTACAACAGTTCATTTACGTACAGATGTATTATTTAGTTATGTTACAAGGTATTTCTTCCGCCTTCTTAGTATGCCTTCGTGGTGTAATGGTCAGCACACTCGGCACGTATTCGAGACGTCCGAGGTTCGAGTCCTGGCGAGGGCATCCAAATAACCTAATGTCTCTACAGTAGCGCCCGAACTCAAAAGGCGGTAGATGATCATTCTTCACCACCAGGATTAGGTGATTGGGTCCCCTAATCCTCAGTCGCCTTTTAAAAAATAGGAGAATATAAGGTATTTCTCGCGTTTTCTTAGCATGCCTTCATGGTATAGTGGTCAGCACGCTCGACGCGTTTTCGAGAGGTCCATGGTTCGAGTCCCTGCGAGGGCATTGCTCATTTTTTACGTTCTCTCAGCAAAAATCCTAATGCCTGTACAATGTTCCACTTCAAGCTTACCCATATGAGGCTTTTGAGAAAATCATCCCATTTCAGCTTCTCCTTATAAGGTTGGTAAAAGGGATTCTCATTTCTGCTTATAAATGATTAGCATGTTGCTTCCCTGTAAAGGAACACGTTTCCAATAAGATCCAGGTTAACATTCATTCATCTGACCTCTTCTGAAAATTGCGAGGTCGAGCAGCATATCCGTAAGCGTCGCTAGTCGATGTAGGAAAAAGATGCCAGATGTCTGGATTTAAAAGTACAAATTATTTAGGATTTTATGCATTTACATACTATTATTATGAAAGTAGCTTTTTATGTATTGCTACCCGCTCTGTTGTGCGCTGAGAACTATATGGCCAATTTGAGGTAATCAGTTTGACATACCTTTAATATACAGTAACCCACTATATTTACTTCAAACATGTATCCTTATTTTTAATTCCATCAATACATTTACAAGTTTACAAACTAAAGCAAAGACTAGCTCTTCATTTTGGCGATTTCCAGCTTTCGCCAGCTTCTAAATATCGAATAACCAAGCAGATCAATGTCCTATAACATCATAGTGGAAAAATGGTGGGAAAAATTAAGTTTTTCTTTTCTTTTTCCCCCGCTTTTTATTCCAATTTTAAATGCTGTGTCACTTTATCTCATTTTTGAAAGATCGAATACTGCTAGGAAATAATCGATTTCCGTCTTCATATCATTTCTGCCCAACAGAGTTTTTACTTTTCCCCGTGGTCCCGTTTATCGGGTTATCATCCGGTAGAGGGATAAGCTCATAAATACTGAATCCTTTATTTGCGGAAAAGGTTTCAATATTTACGAGCGTCGGAGAAATGAAGTTAGGACACTTAATGCCAACCTATCTATATATGTATATATATTTTTCTTGTAGAATGTAATTCAGCATAATATGGATCAGTTCCAGCTAGAAGAACCACTATTATTCAACGAAATTACTTAGTGCTAAATTTTTGTGTTATTAATTACTTTCTATGACACAGCATAATTTGTATTTGAACTATTATACACTTATTTTTGAAAAAAGTCAGAGTCATCTTTTAAGTTTTTAGAAATATTTAAGTCGAACGTTGTTAGGAATGGGACAGGTAGTAGAAATATATCCTAATCGTCTTTAATAATTCTTTTAAACATTTTCTGATCAGCCTATTTTTTGGAAATATGCTAATTAGAGGATGTTTACTAACTGTGCAGCCCTCTCTTTTCCTACAATTTGTAAATTTTTAATAAATAATACTGCTTTTTAGAAATCCTGCGAATTATTTTATAAGTTTTGAAATTCTTCAGTATTTAAAAATTAGACATTTTATAGAAAGGCTGCAGTGTAACTTCCCGTAAAAGTACCACCAACGCTAGGCAGTGCCATACAAAAACAAATTTGCTCATAATTTCTTTTACGCTTTCTATCTCCTCGTTATTATGTACTTTAGTAAGGTTTCCTTGCTTTAATTATGAGCAGTTTTCCTCTAATTTCAGCTGGCATGATAATTTTCAATACACACAGTTGTAGAAACAACCACCCAAATACACAGTCCAGTCACATTAATGTGACCACCACGTACTTTCCATGTCAGAGTTAAATAACCAATCACAGAAGGCAGGTGGCAGCACAGTGCAGTTGAGCGTATATAAAGGGTGTGTGAGGGCTTCGGAAAACATTTCAATCGTTGGCGTAATGCAGAAACGAAGCGATTTATCCGACTTCCAAAAGGGCATGATCATTGGCTTTCGGGCCAAGGGTGGAAGCATTTCCGAAACATCTGAGTTTGTGAACTGTTCGCGTGCCGCCGTGGTAAAAGTGTACCGTGCATGGCAAAATGGGACTGTCCAAAATCAGCGACGTGGCAAATGTGGTGCACCACGGGCCATAGATGACAGAGGCGAACGACGGTTGCGGAGATGCGTTCGGGCAGATAGACGGGCTACCGTTGAGCAACTGACCACCAAAATGAACCAAGGGGCTACCAAAAGTGTCTCCCAAAGTACTATTCAGCGAACATTGCTGCGTCTGGGCCTCCGAAGCAGACGCCTGGTTCGTGCACCTATGCTGACTGCTGTTCATCGACGGCGAAGGCTAGAATTTGCACGCCAGTACAGCAGCTGGACGTCCACTGAGTGGCGACAGGTTGCGTTTTCGGATGAATCGCGTTTTATGCTCCATCGGACAGATGGACGTTGGCGTATAAGGCGTGAAACCTCTGAAAGGAACCACCCTGCAACCATTGCCGGAACGGTCCAAGCTGGAGGCGGGAGCATTATGGTCTGGGGAATGTTTTCCTGGCATTCTCTAGGTTCACTGATCATTGTGGAAGGCACAATGGATCAATACAAGTACGCATCTGTCCTTGCGGACCATGTTCACCCCTACATGCGCATTGTTTTTCCTCAGGATGATGGCATCTTCCAGCAGGACAATGCGAGGTGCCATACAGCTGCCAGTGTACGTGCGTGGTTCGAAGAGCACCAGGATGAGTTTACCGTCCTCCCCTGGCCAGCAAACTCACCTGACTTAAACCCAATCGAGCATCTGTGAGACCATCTCGATCGAGTTGTTCGCGCCATGGATCCTCAACCGCGTAATCTAGCGCAGCTGGCCACGGCATTAGAGTCGGCATGGCTCAACATCCCAGAGAACACCTTCAGGGACCTATGTGACTCTCTTCCTGCACGTCTCGCAGCAGTCCGCTCTGCGAAAGGTGGTTATTCTGGCTTTTGACAGATGGTCACATTAATGTGACTGGACTGTGTAGCTACTGTACAGTCTTTTCTTGTTTCATTGAAAAATTATTATTCGAAAAATTATCTATTAAATTAGATTCAAATTTTAAAAAAGTTAAAATAATTTAGTGCTCCTACAAAATTTTTTTTTAATTACCTGAATAAAAAGTCAACCAAAAAGCTCTCTGTAATCCTTGGAATGTGTCGATTGCCTCGTTTAAATGTAATCGGCAGTTAAGATACTATAAAAGGTTAATTTTAGCTAAAGTAATGATTATACTTTACATGCTGATATATTTTTGACTGCTAGGTTAATATTTCTGGCGGGAAAATTACGAAAGTCATGAGGGTATTAATGTGAGTGGGAAAGATGAGGGTAACACTGAAATGAACTGGAAAAGTAAAAATTCAGTTATTCACTTGAGCGAACGCCTTCAGTTTTAATCGCTGTGAAGACTTTCGTTCCACAAAAGTGAAGTTAAAAAGAAACGTCTCAAATAGAAACGTTAAATATTTATTTACTGCAAGCAAATTTGCCGGTGTAAACACTTTGATCGGATTTCTGTGGGTCCAAAGAAGGAAAATATTCCAGATTATTTTCCAAAGAAATTTTGTTTCTGATTAATTGATAGAGGATTCTTTGAATTTTACCGCTAAGAGGGTTGTGTACATGTACCCTTTTTAAAATTTTACAACACCAATATATGTAATGAAACCTCCCTAAGACGACCTGCCGCTGTTCTAGGCAGTTTTAGTCTTCTGTATAGATGTTCGCTTTAGAGAAATGTTGTTCAGTATCGTTTATTCAAATTCAGATCGACATCACACGGTTAAAACGGATAAAATGTGTCTAATATTTACAAAGTTCTTAATTTCATTCGTCGATGGGTCAAACTTAGAAATAATAGAACCAAATCGAAACATAGTAACGATCAATTGTTTGGAGCAGTTTAGATTAACTTATTTGTTCCTGAGGCAGCGGAAAGGCATACGTGCGATTTTAGAGCCATCTTGCAGTAATCAAAATCATTCCCATACTGCTCTGAATTTATGTTCTCACATACACTGGCCACTCTCACAACTCATCTTTTTCGGTATAATAGATATTATTACAGTTAAAGGAACAAAACTGCATTCGCACAACGATGGCATTTGTTTTGACAGATTTCATTATTGCTTTAATTCCTTTTTGCCTTGAGTATTGCCTTAATCTCTTTTTGACAATAACAATCCTGACTCACAGAACTTAACTGAAAATTGCTCACGGAAAGAAGTGATGTAGAAGTAGTCTTACTAGTTGGCCGTATCTGTGAACTGAGACACCAGCATGCGCATTTGACAGTTTTTGCAAGACATAGGAATGACATAGACATGGGAAGAAAGACTGTATCAGACGTTATTCTGTCTTAAGTCTCTAAATCTATTCCTGTGGAAATATAACATGCATAAAACGAACTTTGGCGGAATCTATCTTGTATTTCTTTTCCCAACGCTTCTTTTGACATGAGAACCTCTGTGTAGATTGTGTCTTTTGGTGTGGCAATTTTAGTTATTTCCTTTTTTTTTTCATTTCTTTATGGCCTGTCATTCAATTTAATGATTTAATAATAAAAGGTATTGGAAGGATGTAATAATAATTTCCTTTAATGAAATTTTGTGTGTAGCGCATGGTATTCCTATAGTAATGCCCTGTAGAGCACTTTAGTTAAATATACAAGGTGGTAATTAATCAATCACCACATTTATATTAGTGTAATTTAATTCATGTGAAACTTTCAGCTACAGAATTGAAGTATTAACTAGTATGATACATGAAAGCACATGACAATAACAAATGTTGCCTGTGTTCTGGAAAGTACAGACGTTATTTGGCCTCCCTTGAATCATATGCATTTCCGACAACGAATTAACACGTCATCCATAACGTTTGCAAGTCTTTACTTTGGCATCAAATGAATTTCATTTCTTACGGCAGCTTTCAGATCTTCTGCGTTGTGTGGCTTATTGACCCAGACTTTAAATAGTCACAAAATTAAGTTAAGGGAGGCCATTCAATGTCACCAAAGCGAGAAATCACAGGATTGGGAAATGTCTTATTGCAGTAATTGCTTTGTTTCAAGACCTGTTGTACCACCTTGCTGAAGGAACGTGTCCGTAACATTGGAGTTCCTACGCTTTAATTCAGGAATAAAAAAATTCTAAGTATTTAAGTGTGACGATCGCCATTAACAATTACAGTAACATAATTTTTATTTTTAAAAAAATAGGGGCTTATTATCCACGATCGTAATATTGCGCACCATAGAGGAACTTTTGCGTTATGTAAAGGGCATTCATAAATCTCACACGGATTTTGTCCGGTCTATATTCTCACATTCTGTTTTTTTCATGTAACTGGATAAACAGAAGTTTTCTTCATCCGTCATTATGTGCCTCTGTACAAAATTCTGAAGTTAATCCATTTCATAGTGTTGCGTCGCACCAAACGATGTTGAAAATCATCTGGTTTCAACTTATGGGATATCTGAAGTTTATAACGGAAACAAGATGAGATTTTTTTCTCTGTTGCAGCCTGTTTGTTTGTTCACAGCAGGTCCTTGTGACAACTTTTTTTTGCAGATTTCTTTGAGCTGTTTGTGGCTGCAGATTTCATCCTTTCTACGGTTTCTTCATTGTGCTCAGATGTACGTGTACTCGTCATCCATTACACTGCATATGTTTCTATGGGATTGAAGGTATCGTAGAATTTATTTCGGAGAAGGAGCTAGACGCATACCAAAGGAGTGAGCAGTGATAACTGAGTAATTGCTAGCGATATAGAATTCCATTACTGCTGCTCGCTTTTCTGTACTCCACCTTCTATGTTACACCATTAAAATTTGCAAATCTTGCTCTTTATCTTAACCTAAAAAGAAACAGAAAAAAAGATTAGTGGCACTCAACTTGCAATGTAAATATGGTCATTAATTCATTGTACCTGTACAAGGTGATTGTAATTAAACTTGGAGTATTCAGAGTACTCTACGTCCAGCTGTAAGTAAAATGCGGATTGATTCGAAAATTTCTAGATAAACAAAGGATGCGTTAAAAGATAAAATAAGAATAAAAAATTTTCCGCTATGGAACGGATTATAAACAGAATGCTTGAAAAGATATGCAATGAATGACTCTTTGTTATTTTAACATTTTCGGGAGCTCTCGAGTGAGTACCGCGCCTTCAGTTATGATTGCTATTCGTTTGCTAGCACGTGCATTAATTAGAAAACTGTTTTACTATAACCAAAGAAATTATGTAGCAGCTGTTCGTGAATTTCGAAGTCGAAAGAAATTGCCCCGGGGCTCATGTCTCGACAAGGTGCGGCAGTCGTGATATCTCGATTCGGAAAAATTGGGTCGTTATACGCTCAGCATGACAAAGAGCGAAAGCTTGTAAGTGCAGAAGTAGTTTCAGAATTAGCCGCGGCCGTTGTCGAGCAATCACTGGCGAGTGATCATGACGCCAATAGTGCATGGGCCGTGTCATGACAATTAGACTTATCGTATGAAAAATAGTGCACTTTTCGCCGTTTAAGATCAACCACAACCAGCAACTGCTTGTTACCGACATTGACCGTCGCTTATCTACTGCACTGACTTTTCTTGTTGGAATGCCATGGAACATTCTCTGGAGTGACGAGGCATGTTTTTATCTCAACGGGACAGTGAACGCTTGAAAAATTGTTGAATTGGAGTTATAGAAAATCCACATGCCTTCCACACAATTCCACTACCCTCACCTAAATTTACTATCTGGTGTGGTTTTTATTTCCCAGTTTATCCTTGGACCATTCTTCTTCGAAGAAAATTACGATATTGGCCGTTTAACATGCTCTTTAGCGGCCCTCAGATACCGTGACATGCTCAACAGTTTCGTCTTACCAGTTTCAGCCCTGCATCAACTCTTTTGTGCAGGATGGAGCACCTCCTCATAATGCACTCTGTATGCAGAGGTTTTTGTGGCATTATTTTACCGATAATAGGGTGACTAGCCGTTCATATCTCGCTCCTTGGCCGGCTCGTTCTCCCGATCTGAATCCTTGTGATTTTTGGTTTTGGGGCAGTTTAAAGAACGTAGTTTATTGGGGGAGGCCTTCAACTCTGGCTGATCTGAAAGACCGTGTAATGTTGCATAAGCAAAAGATCACTGGCGATCATCTGTGGTCAACTGTTATGTACACTTCTATTTATTCCATGCACATTTTGCACCTTAATGAGGGGCCTACATTGAACAGTATGCTTAACATTGCTAAACAATTTGTAGCAAATGAACAATGCTTTTACTGGAATTTGTAGCTTGTTAGTATTTCTATGAAAAGCGCCTCTTATAGCGATTATTTTATAATATATTGTTGCATTTTACGGGTTCGTGGATTTGAGAGTATCCGATGAAAACACGATGCAGAACAATAAAAAGCACAATTTATTTACAAGAATCACTATTTACAGTACAGTTCCAAAATTACTTTTAAAAGCGTCGAAAATCTACAATTAAATACGCTGAAACAATCAGCAACACAGCTTCAGGCTGTAACTGTAAAGGTAGCTTCACGGCAACACTAAACTTATAATAAACACCGTGGAACAATCACCAATACACTGTCAAGCTATACTGTAAAGATAGCTTCACGGCAAAGCACTATCTCGATCGCTTTCCGTTCACAAAACTCTCGCGTAGCTTAGCACTCACAGTAAACAGCTATTCTCACAATTAATCACACACTTCGCAACTATTACTTCACAACTACTGCTCTCAGAAACGCAAGGGTTTATATAGCTTTTCTTTAAGTTCCACACGTTTCGAGAAATATCTCGACAGGAAGTTATTCTTTAAGCTTCCCGATTTGGACCATGGGATATCGCCCATTTGGTCGCCAAATGGGCGATAAAGTCGCCAATCTGGCAACCCTACCATACACTATTTTATGGCAACCCTAGTGCTATGCCGGAAAGCTTACATACAGGCGCAACCGCCGAATTTTTCGTAACAATATGTATATAAATAAAAGCTTAGAAGGCTACGAAACGAGAAAAAGAATGTGACGAGTTTAAGATGAAAACCGGACTCAGGATAATTTAGTTTAGTTAACTTTAATATCGATTGGTTAATTTTAAAATTTGAAATTGCCTAAAATTTTATGTAAGTACATGCGTCATAGCATCTTGTAAGAATACTATCGCATACATGAATCTTGAAATCACGGGATTCAGAGCATTGTATTATAAGCAGGAAGGAAAGAAAGTGGAAATAACCAAATTAAACAAATTAAACTACGATGTTAAAACTAAAAACTTAACTTAAAACTTAAGAGCTTATTGTAAACTAGAAAAAATATTGAATCTTATCTTCTTCTCTCTCTCTCTCTCCCTTTTCTTTTTTTTTTTTTTTCATATTAGATTGCGCCCATTACGCTGTGTGATTTGCGATATAAATGTGCTACTCAAGAATAAAAAAAAAGTGCAAATCATCAGCTACAATTCATATCTTTAATATACCACGTTCTATCATTCCGTAAATCATATTCTTTGCCAAAGAAGTTGTTTCTTCGAAGTCTGAACAACTTCTAAAATATAACATATATATAAGCTACGCTTTTTTGGGGGACGTTCTGTCCAAAACATACCGCGGACATTTCGTAGTGCAGCGATTTTATTAGAAAACTTGTAGTGTTATATCTGAGTCTAAACCTGTTGGAGTGAATTTCATTATTAGTTCGATTATTATTTCAATACATTATTATTATTTCACTATTATTTTGATACACATTATATCAGTAAGTCGCTTCTACTTTTTATTGTCTTAAATATTTTGTAGAAATCTCCATGTGTTTGTTGATTGGTAATTTTTTGTATTACTGTTTTTAGAAAAGTGATTATCTCTATGAGGTACTTTATTGTATTTATGTTTTAAAAAGGCTTATTTAATCATTTTATGTAGAATCATGGCAAAATCAAGGTAAGAACAAAGTCAAGGAAAGTTACAGAGACCGAAGTGTTTTCATTTTCTTTCCTTTTTAGGCCAAAAGAGCTCTTAGTCTTGAAATTGGATTTTGCATCGAATCATGCGTCTTTGGTAGTTATGATTCGAGTCTGTTGCCATTCGGCAAAATATAAAATATTTATCTTTCAAATTGAATCAGTTTGTTGTGGATTAACTAAGTAATCTGTTTCAAAGCAATACATGCTCTTTTCTTACTTTTGAATCGGATTTATTTAAATAAGAAAACTGCATTTAATTCATGATCTAGCTAATTAAAGATGTTCAGTATCTTTAATTTATTTATTTAATATTTTGTAAAACTTTAAAGAATTTTTTATTAACAAAGGCAATGATTCGAAAACACTATACGGAATAAAACATTTTAGTCTCCAACGCGCGAGACTATCTATTAGAAACTCTAAATATATGTTATTTTTAAATATTTTATGATTTTGCTGTTGAATTGAATTTTGTGTGGCGTAAGAGCGAGTAATGGAATGTATAATAAGTAAACTTAACGCTCAGAATGTTAATAATAAAAAAAAAACAAAAAAAGGTTTTGTAAATTATCTAAAAGTGAACACTGAAAAAATAATGATGAAAAATGCTTAATTGAGAACTCTCAACACTTTATCGGGGATTCTAAACACACATCCGACAAGCACAAGATCGGGAATTCTAAACAAATGCCGCTGTGCTGTTTTTAAAATTCCTGTGATTTTGCTGTTGAATGAACGAATATGACGTAATCCGAAGAAAATGATGCTTAATGACAAGTGGGGGAAAAAAAAAGTTGAGAGTTAGGGAAACAGCAGACTGGTAGATTGCAAGCTCATCGAGAGCGTAAAAACCTTAAGAAACCTTTTTAGGCGACCATTAAAGTCTGAAGACTTTCACATTTTTTTCCCTTTCTCCTCTCTTTTTTTTTTTTTAACTGGTGCAGTGCATCAGCACCTGGATCCCCTGTTGGTAAATATCTCGTGTCCCCCCTACTTTTACCTATACCTATCCCATTCGGAGCATTATTGCTATTTCATTTACTTCAACATAAATCTTCTGTTTTTTGTATTTCTTTCTCCCCCCCCCACATGTTTAAATGGCCGCAAAGCAAAAGAACGAAAACAAAAATTTAGTACCTTTGCGTATAAAATTTTCAGATACATTCGTATATTCGAGAATGAATTTAGTTGTGTTAAATTGCTTGAATAACTTAAAATGAAGAAAAACTTGAGATTTTACTCTACGATTTAGAAAAAACAACAAAGCTAAAGTTCCTAATTTTGCGAATAAGAAAAATGCGCACGTTGTTTGAATGTTTAGCTAAACTTATAAACGACTTAGTTATGCTTATCTCTGCAAATTTTGCATGCAAAAGTATCGAAAACTTTTCATTTAACCCATTGAAGTGCAGTGGTCGTTATACTACAGTTTTTTCCGTACATATGTCGTAAAAATAAATCAATTATTATTTTTCGGTCCCACTGCATTGATTACTACATCACCGCCCACCCATTGCATTGAGACTAATTTCTATCTATTTCTTTTACCTTATTTGATAAACTTTGCGATTGAGAGTACATGTCTGCATTCAGTATTTAAAGAATAGAACCTGGTACTCACCGCAAGCGATTTAGTGAAATGACGCCTACACAGCTA
This sequence comes from Stegodyphus mimosarum, assembly GCA_000611955.2. Classification (NCBI taxonomy): domain Eukaryota; kingdom Metazoa; phylum Arthropoda; class Arachnida; order Araneae; family Eresidae; genus Stegodyphus; species Stegodyphus mimosarum. The sequence continues at coordinate 69,284 of KK118370.1, read as the reverse complement.
CGTCTTCAATAATTCTTTTCTTTATTAAATAAGTACACAAGTCTGCATGTGGCTTTAAGTGCGATGTAAAAGTATCATAGAAAAATTTTCTTCTTCTCTTTAGCTGTGTCATTTTTAATAGGTCAGTTTCAGCATCAGATTTTACATTCAGTGTCTCTTATTACTGGGGGACTAAATATTAAACTAATAGAGCTGTCATAATTGCATAGCTTAAATTTTTTTTTCCTGATGTTAAACTGAAACTTCCATACCAGAATCAGACTGTAGTTTCTTTTTAATTTTATAATTTTTTTAAACATTATTAAATTTTTGGACCAGTGCTGGTAAACTCTTTAAGATGTTAGACTGTAATCCGAAATTTCCAGATTGCAGTTTTTCTTACTTCTTTCCGTATAATTTTAGCCTACCAGTGCAAAAGCGGTAAAGTTGCTGAGCACTGGTAGTTCGACCGTCGTTCAAATCCCGGCGAACGGGCGTTTTCGGGGTTTTTCCATATGTCTAGCATGGATACGAGCCAGTTTCCCTTAGAAAGTTCTCCACGAAGGCATCCCTCCTCAATCCTCCTCTCCTGGAGTGCAAATCCGTTATCAACCAAACCAAACTCTGTAATTTTAATTATTATTTATTTTCTCAAGAGTCATGCAGAGTATTAACAATCTATAAAGTGACTTTGCATTTGTAAATTCGTAATGTTGATATAACAGAGTAATAATATGAACAAATGCAGGTTTTTCAGAAAAATATGCATATTGTAAATAGATATGCATATATTAGCAAATGTCATTACAAATAAGTCTCATTTTCGAAATTCTGTCTGTTCTGGCTTTTTTAATTTTGGAGATAATTCACGCATTATGTATCCGAGGTTTTTAAAATTAGTAAAGCTGTTGAGGGAACATAAGAAGGAATTTCAGAGTTTGTGCTTATTTTTGATTTTTTGGAGCACTTTTTGCAAAATGTTAGCTTGTTTAGGAACTGTACATTTTTCAATTTCCTCAGGGAAAGAAATAAATTAATTTTACTCTATCCTTTTTTATTATTATTATTTTCGTTGAATTAACGGAATTCGAGCTTATTTTTTAACATATTTAATTTTACGTTACCTCAAAAATAAATGATTGTGCTGAAAAAAGTCACAAATGTTTCTTGGATCGAATTTCTGATTTTAAAACTATTTCTTCTCTTACTTTAACCCGGTTGTAATTACTAACTTCAGATTTTTTCCCCTTAAAGGGGTACATGTTAAACGGGACAATCTCTAATATCTTCGGAAAAGGAAAATTAAAACCCAACATTGTTATAGACGTTCGGATTCCATAATGCAAACGGAAGTATAATTGATGATGCCGGTTGCTATTTTCTTAGTTAGCTTTTTTATTCTTTTGTTCTGTTGTTACCAGCAGATTTTTGTTTATGATTTAAGAACACGGTAACGAAATCAGAAAAGAAAAATATCCAAAACGAATTTTAAAAAAAATTGCCGCTGCTGTTTTTGACATTGCTTAAGAGAGGCATTTTTTTTTTTTTTTTAACTTTCCGTATTGCTATTGAAAAAGGGGGAAAGAAGAGAAAGACGGAGAATTCAAATTTGGAATTTGCCAAGTGCTTGAAGAACGGATGTATGAATGTGTAAACGTTTTCGGAAACCATTATTTTTCCCGCGGCGGAATCCCCTTTCTCCTCTTCCTCTGCGTACTTTATTTTTCCGAAGAGTACTCGAAAAGAGAGGCTATAAACCTATGAACCGCACTTGCGTAATTATTGTATCGAAATGGGCAGTTTTCAGCGCTGGTTTGTTTTCTGAGTTGCTCAATTGATGTGTTAGCATATTCCACTATCGCCGTTTACGTTTAATTGCTTCATTTGAAAGCACTTCGTATAGTAAACTGCACTAAACGTAGGCGACCCGTACAGAGACTCGACGCATCAGGTGGTTCTTTAACGTTTATTCTCTATTCTACAAGTATACACATATATACAGATGTCCTATTATTAGGTGGACCAACCTTCAGCTTAGCTTACTGCATGAAAACTCAAAACCATCACATTCCTTCCTCTTTCGTTTCTACCTTAGAATACATCTGCTGCCAAGCAGCGCCATCTACATTCTTTCTTTTTCTACACTCCCCACCTGTGAACTCTTAAGTTCACACATCCAAATTACATAATAAATCAATACTTATAAAATTAATCACAGCATTTAAAACACTGTTTAAACAACATCAAATTGCAAATAACAATTAAGTAACGTTTAAACACTTTAAATCAACTTACAGATTACTTACTAAAATAGAACCATGAATCAATTACACTAAATCAAAATTCACAATAATGATACAACTTAAATTTTACATATAACAACAATCAATATAGATACTCAGAAAATGATACATATTGAAATAACAGAATCAAAT
>KK118370.1:41750-66852 GCA_000611955.2 Stegodyphus mimosarum | reverse complement strand
AACTGCGCCGCCGTAATGGTCTCAGTGACTAGACAGCTAATTTTTATTTCGTTCTTTTGCTTCGGATCCGAGATACAAAATTCGACAACTTTATACCTTTTAGGTACTGCGCATTTTATTCCGAAAGAATAAACAGACAGCGTTTCTTCTCCAATGAATTTTAACTTTAATTTCTTAACTACATTAATATGAACAAAACTTCGTGTTGCGCCGCAATCAAAAATTAAATTAGTTAACTCAGACCTACCGTCACAATGAGCTAACACTGAACATGTTTGCAACAAAGCATTTTTCTTACATGAATTATTACATGGAACAACAGAAAGCGTGTATTCTTTCGGGGAGTTTATTGGTTCATCTACGGAATTTTCTTGCGCGCTTTCGCATAATTCTTTTATATTCTGATTTGAAGGCGTTCGCGTTTTGTTACGATTTGAACTATTCATACATAGTGACTCATGATGCGATTTAAACCCGCATTTTAAACAGTTAGTTTTATTCCTACATGATTTCCAAATATGATACTTTCGAAAACAAATAAAGCATCTATTTTCGTTACGTAACTTAGACATTTTTTCTTTAATGCTTTTATCACAAGAAAATGAATTGTGGGACTTTTCGCAGAAGATGCATGCGCGATTATCAACAGTATTAAAACTAGCAGCCGTAGGTACATTTCTATGAAATTTTTTATAATCGTGCTTAGTATGTTCGAAACGTGGAGGCAAGGTATTTCTTTTTTCTTGTACTAGTAAACTTGACGCTTCACGACATTCAATTTCTCGTTTTATGAAGTCCAACAAATCTGATACATTAATTTCTTCGTTTGGTCTTTTCCTTCGATTAAATTCCAGAACGAATTCTTCTGGAATTGTTTTTAACAACACAGGTATTAATAACTGACCAAATGAACCTTTAGTAACACCTTGCGCTTCCAAATTCCGAACTGCCATTTCGATTTCATCATATAACCTACGTAAAGCTTTAATATTATTTGAATTCTTTACTGGTTCTAAATTTAACAGCTTATTCATGAATTGACTGATTATTATCTCTTTTTTCCCGAATCTTTCCTTCAAAGTTTTTATACTCTCATCATAATTTTTTTCGTTTAATTCTAATGAAGATACTACGTTACTCGCAGCATCTATGAGCAATGTTTTCAGATACGCGAATTTTTCTATCTTACTAAGGCTTTCGTTTTTGTCTATAATGCTTTCATAACTGTTCCAAAACTCCGTGAACTTTTTAGGATCACCTGAATATTTTTCTAACACTAGTTTTGGAAGTTTTGCAGTACTTTGTACATTTTTCAGTCTAACCAAGTTTTGTTCAGGATCTTTAATACTTATTTTAGCCTCTTCTAACACTCGATTAATTCGTTTAATAGTTCGAGAACATTTTTCCTGATATTCCTCAGAACTAATTACATCCGCTTCTAAAGAATCTATCTCAATTATGGAATGAATTGTCTCGTCTAATTCTTTTAAATTACGTTTCTTTTCTATTAACAATTCATGTTCTTCGCTTAATTCATCTGTATCTTTATTTGCTAAACTATCCTCGGCTTTCTTTAATAGTTTAGATACTGTTGTTCTCAATGCGGTTCTCTTCCGTTTTAATCTATCTAGGTCAGCCATTATTTCGCGTTAATATAAAATGTACCCAATGCTGCAAATTATCAAATTTCAAATTCAAATTGAATAGTAATCATGCTCTTACCTAATCCTCGGGGCATGTTCTGGACACATTCATCCGCATTCGTCCACCGAAGTTCACTTCGTTTTTCAGATTTGAAACTTTTCGGCCGTCTAATGCACCAATATAGTAAACTGCACTAAACGTAGGTGACCCGTACAGAGACTCGACGCATCAGGTGGTTCTTTAACGTTTATTCTCTATTCTACAAGTATACACATATATACAGATGTCCTATTATTAGGTGGACCAACCTTCAGCTTAGCTTACTGCATGAAAACTCAAAACCATCACATTCCTTCCTCTTTCGTTTCTGCCTTAGAATACATCTACTGCCAAGCAGCGCCATCTACATTCTTTCTTTTTCTACACTTCGTTTCCTGAACGGTGATCGTAAAATATATAAATCGTCCTACCAGAATTATGGAATTCGTATGTTAATATAGCGTACGGAGGATTAGAAATACATTCCTTTTTTTTTTTTTTTTTGAGGGGGCCAGAGCTTTATACGTAATCTTTTATAAACCAATAAGATTAAAATGAAACCACAATCCAGTCATCCTTAGACTAACCTTCGAAGCATAATCTGGTGATTTTTTCTCACCTTCTGTAGTTTGCAAGCATAGTGTCTGCTACTACTTTTCCTTCAAATATGTTTCGAAAAATAAAAGCTACTAATGTAAAGGCGTGCTTTATTTCTCCAGTTCAGCTATTTCTATATCAAAAGTGATTTAGTAAGAATGAAAGAAGTGTTCAGCCGGTCACGACTGCAGTTTTTCCTTATGAACTTCCTTCATCCTTCACACTTACGACATCATTAAAAAAGATTTCGTTGCGTATAAATAATGTTGAGTTCTCTTTAGTCTAAGGTGGAGTAAATGGTTAACTAAAAGAATCTAAATAAAGTTCTATTCCCGTTAAGCCAAAGCAGACAGCCATGTATTCTTTGCCGTAATCAATTATCAATCTTCTCAATTACTCACGATTTTTATACACCATTTCAAGTTTACAGTTCGCATTATTATCTCATATTTTATGGGGAGTGTATGTTTAATTTACTTCTGTCTGTGACTCTAAAAATAAAATGTTGCTGTAATAAGTATTTGATATCAGAAGAAAAGGAAGCTTAGAAACCTCAGATTTTTAGGGATGCGTGAAAGAGAAATGATTCTAGTTGTATAAAGGCTCTGATCTATATTCAGTATTAGAAAAGTATCATACTGTTATGTGCTTACGGGTTCGTAATGTATTTAATGCACACAAAACCGATGAAGCTTGATGAAATATAATTGTCTTAAAACACATTATAATTCTGGATCTGTTCATACAAAAGTACTCGTGGAGCTCTTCTCAGCATGACAGAGCACAAATAGTAAATACCACTTCAAATTACTAAGAATGTTGATCCGAAGGTAATACAAAAAGCCTCAAATGTGTAAGCCCACACAGTAATCTCTCAGTACTTTCAGCTAACTCTGAACTGAACTGAAAATTAATGCTGTCTCCTGTGTTATATAGGCTTTCCCCGGCTGTGGTCCTCAATATCAATTACCTTCGGTTTCCCGAAATTGCTGGTAGGCAGTTACAGATAGTAATTGGAACAAAATGTTTCGAAATGGTCGCCAAATTTGGCGACTTTGGGCGATTTCGTGCCAAATTTGGCGACAAAAGTAGTTCTTAAAAAACAAACGCCAGCTTGGCGCATTAAATGCATTTACCCGTGTAACTCTGCTTTTCTGGCGATGCTCGTCGTCTTGAGGCATTTAACATTACATTATACAAGATTCCATGCATTGCGGCATTCTCAAGCACTTCACGTCCCGGGCAGCAGAATACCTGTATAGGAAGCCGCGCTTACAACTAAGGAAAATCAATAACTGAACACTAAATTCAATACTAAAATAGTAATTTCAATAATCAAATAGTAATAAATTCATAAATAAATCAAAACACAAGAAATCAAATAGTAATAAAAATCCATAAATAAATGCATACATTTCCAAATTTAAGCACACGTAGGACCTTAATCTTAGTGTATTATTTGCATTATATTGACTATGGGGATTACGTACTATGCCCATACTATCGTAATGAACGACTTTAGACTTACTACAATCTGATGACTTACGGATCCGAACTACGACGTCGTTCAGCCTGTTAAGACTGCGTAAGGATCGCTCCAGGATGACTGTAGTTTAGAGAGAGCTTTTTCCTTCTAATCGGATTCCATAACCACATCTAGTCACCTTGGTTGAAGCGGTGCTTCCCTGTAGCTCGTATCGTGTCGTATCGGGTCTTCATCTCCTTCGTTGCCAAGTTCATTCGCTCTCTTCCACAACTGTGCATCACTTCAAAACGGGCCTGGGAATCTTGAATATACTTCTCAGACGATGAAGGCGCATTCGGAGAGCGACCAAACAAGAGATCACAAGGCGGACAAAGGTCACGACCGCCGAGCATCTAGGTTGTAGAATAGCCAGTACTCTCGTGGACAGCACTGCGATAGACTAGTAGAAGAGAGGTACCTTCTATTCCCAGGTCTGTTGGTTTCTGGAAACCATAAGCGAGAAATGATTAAGGATAGTTCGATTAAATTTCTTTACTATGCCATATGACTGTGGATGTAAAGGTGTCGTTTGCATTTTGTATGCCAGTAGATTATAGAGTTTTTTTATTTACAGCCGAAATAAAATTCCTTCTTTGATCGGACTGAAGAGGTACTCCAAACCTGGGCACCCAATGCTTTATCATTATCTCTGATCAGATACAGCCTTTTGATCAGATATAGGATACGATTCAGGCCACTTTGTAAAGTAATCTATATCAACGTGGATGTATTTATTGCCATGAGCAGATCGTGGCAGTGGTTCCAGGGTGCCGGAAGGCAATGCATTCTGGAGGTGGTCCTATGTTGTAACGTTACAACTTCCCTCGGCTACATTTCTTCGGTCTTTCTGACTGCATTATTATTATTATTATAAAATTTCTACTGTATCATTATGAAACGTGAGCCGTTAATTGTACTAACAATGTTATAAATGTTTATTGTTATTGTATATGTGTTATTTATAAGCCTAGAAATGCAACCTGAAGGACATTCCCATTAGCGTATCACGTCCATAATCCCGGTGTCTTAAATTTTCATATCCTGTTTGCCGCGGAGTAGATGACTTAATGAAACTTTATAGCTTAAGGAGGAGCTGCTATAAGACCTTATGGCAACATTACAATGAACCTGGTATATACTTTCAAAGCCAGCATGAGAAAGAAACTCGAAGCAAAGTTCTTCTTCCCAGCCTTCAACGGTTACGGTGCTTGCGAATTCCGTTCTACTATGCTTCAGTGCCCTCGGTTTCTGAGCTGTGAGTCCCTGTACCGGCCAACCTGCGTTACTGGACCATCCTGGTGTTAAGACTGCGTTGCTGTTATTTGGAGCATATGGCGACATTCAGTGGGGTTTCAGCGTGTTCAGTGTTCAGCGAGATTCAGTGTTGTCATCTTTTTTTTTATTGGTTTCCCAATGGAAGATAGATTCAAAATCTATATAGCGTTGAATAATCGATTGTATGTATGCTGGAGACCAGCAAGAATTATGTACTTGTTATCATTGGGCAAAAACGTTAAGGATTCCTTTTGGGACTGTCTAAATTAAAAATTGTCTAGCCGCATTTTATTTTTCACTTAGCTCGCAGACTGAACCACGCTATTCTACACCTTGAACTGGTTATAGAGGAGAAAATTACAGATAATTTAATATTAATGGAGTTCATTTGTTTCATTAAGGGAGAAGAAACATTGAGAAAAATTTCGAGAAAGAAATTACTTGTGTAAATTTATTTAGTCAGAGAAACAGAAATTCGTCAGTTGAAACCATTAATTCGATCTCATTTCGATACGTAACCGTGTATGTACTAAATCTAACTAAAATGTAATTGGTGTGAAACAATACGAGGAATAAAATAAACAAATCTTCATAATCGCAAATTTTAATTGTTTCTTTTCTGGATACAGGAAAATAACAGAACAAAATGAAACACATTAAGAAAAATAGTTGTGAGCAATTTAATAAAGCTTTAAAAATAACTTATACAAAATGCATTAAATGATATTTAAGTAATAATGAGATTGTAAAATTTAGTTGAACAATGAAAAATAATAAATAAAGTTCACTTTATTTAAATGATTGTAGGGAAGTAATTGGAATATAAATTAATAATAAATAAAAGCCTGGTTTTTAGAACTGATTTGAACACTATGAATAAATGACTTAAAAGTCTGGAAGAAAATTAATTCACAATTTATCTTTGCTATAAATCATCGCTTTCTAAGTTTTAACTTGTGTATACAAGGTATGTGTAGGTATACGCATATGCACAGGCACCTTCAACTTCTCACTTTTTGAATTTTTTCTGTTAATTTTTATTCGGTCCTCTTGTATATGTATTCATTTAAGTATTGCTGAATTCAATTTTTAAAAATATGCAGGAACTATTTTATTCATTCCATTTTATTTAAATAGTATCTGGATACTTGACCAAGTACGCATAAAATTTTTACTAAAAGAGGTAAGCTGTTAATTGCTCTTCTGCTTAATAACTGTTGTGGTAAGCATAGTATGAGGAAATAATCCACGGAATGAATCCTTGATTAAATTTTAAGCCACATTTTTCATAAATAAATAATCGTGATTGTGGGAAATGCTTTTTCTTTTGCAGCCATTGACTTAAATCTTTCTTAAACGTATAATGATGGCACGATTCTCCAGAATACTGTACTATCATTGCATCCGGTAGTCTAGTAAGTGAGCAATTATCGGAGTTTTTATAATTAAATTATGAGCTGTCATCGTTAATGGCAGGTAATGTAAGTGATGAGTATTCTCGTATTCTAGGAAACAAGTAGATAATTACCCGATAGTTATTGTCATAAATTTGGAGTTAGTGGTATATTATTTCGTTGACAGTTAGATATTGTAAGTTTTATTTATATATGCATAAACTCGCGTATCAAAAAAGAGCTCACGTACCTGAAATATGTGTGACATTGGTTAGAAACGAAAGAAATCGAGCTTTCAGACGCAATTAGCCTGTTCTTTATGAGTAATTAGAATAATGGTGAAAAGAAACATATTTATAGCAAAGACAGGTTTGTCGCAAGAGGGTTTGGCAGTCTTAGGGGAAAAGCAATTAAGCACCTTTATGTGTTGCCTAGTATATAAACACATTCATATACCTACCATGCAAATATTTTATTGCGCATTAATTTTTGATTAATACTAAATATATTTTCTTATATTTGTATATTACGCATAACGTATATAGAAAGAAAGTTACATAATCATAGACTGCAGATCAAAAATTGTATTTCCCGACAAATTAAAATTTTCTGGTAAAATCTCTCGTTTTAACCTCCTATTAGGAAAGCCTGACTTCTCTTCGGGTACCTTTTTTTCTGCATCTCATTTGTTTCTTTCCAAGTGGAGTTTTAAGTAAGTGGTGTTATAAGGTAAATCTCCCGCCTTCTTGGCATGCCTTCGTGGAGCAGTGGTCAACACGCTCGAGGCGTATCCGAGAGCTCCGTGGTTCGAGTCCCGCTGAGGGCATTGCTCATTTTTCACATCTCCTGCTTCAAAAATACCTAATGTCTTTACACTAGCGCCCGAACTAAAAAAGGTGGTGGGTGATGATTCTCCACCACCAGGATTTGGCGCTTGAGTCTCCAAAACCCCAGTCAAAAGGGGGAGTATATGAGCTATTTCTCCCGCCTTTTTGGCATGCCTTCGGTTAGCATGCTCGGCTCTTATTCGAGAAGTCCGTGGTTCGAGTCCTGGCGAGAGCATTGCTCATTTTTCACAATGTCCTGCTTCAAAAATATCTTAATGGCTCTACAGTGTTATAAACGATTGTGTACTTTTATAACTCCTTTCTGGAAGATAGGATGTCACTATTGCGCTTTCCGTGGGTTTCACCTGTATGGTTTAACACTACCAATTTTATTGCAGATGACACATTCTGCTATGATTGATACCTTTATTAATTTCTTTTTGTATATGAACTAAATTACATCTGCTGACCTTCACTTGTTGAATTACGTATGATAGTATTAAAAGTAGTCTGGAAATTGCGTTCAAACTTCCTTTCTAATAAAAGGATTTCCTAAACATTAAACTTCCTCTGAAATATGCAAGACCTATGATTGCCGATAAATTGTGGTTCATTATTTTCAGTAATACAGATTATCCGACTGAAACATCTCATAGGCGTTATTAAGCCAGTGAAGATTATTGGTCCAAAGGGGCAGTTTGCCCTGAAGGACTATTAATTTCGTTTTGGCATTTTGCTTTGAAAACTATAAACGGCGAATCACTTTCAAATTGTTGCTGCCAAATAGTATCGCCCTGTATTATATTTAAAGTAATTAAGTAATGAAGAAACTGCATGAATGTATGTATGTTTCTAGCATTGTGATAAAACAACGGTGCCTAAAGCCATCAAAATTTGAATAACGTAATCTTTCATAAAATATGGGCATGTGGAAGCCCTAATTTGAATTTGAAATTTGTTTTATTATCAATTTCATATTTTGTAACACTTCAACGAATATTTGATTAAAAAACTAAACGATTTCAAAGCGAGCAATGGCAACACTGTAAGGGAAAGAAAAAAAAATTGTCTCCAGCGCGCGAGACTCTGTATCGTAAATTCTGACCATGTGCTCATTTAAAAACTATATTTCGATATTGCTGTTGAACTGAATCTTATGGTTTGAGTACGTAGAACATGATATTTAATAAATAAAGGTAAGACACAAAACGTTAAATAAACTCCCCCTTGGACGAAATTTAAAATCTGAAACCTTTCGGATTGTTATTACATATTTTTCTTTCTTTTTATTGTTATTATTATTTTCCAGTATGGAAGCATTAATGTTAAGGGAAAATGTTACAAATAAACTACAAGTTACTTGCCGATTCAGAGAAATTTCGTAGATTTAATATAAAGATACGAATATTAATAAATAATTAATAAAGATACGAATATGATTTAATATAAAGATACGATACTATTAGATACGAATTTGTTTTGGGATAAAAATTAACTATGGCTATTAAATATGAGGTAAATTTGAAATAATATCTGAGACAGCAACTAAATCAGTATTTTAAAATATGTTATTCGATAATTTCTATTAACAGTAGCAGCAAAAATAGCATAATTAATTATTTTAAATATATATGCTTAATCCAAAGCATTGCAAGGCGTACGAATAGACTATCTTTATGGGGTTTCTTGACTCTTGCTTTGTGTGGTATGAATACTAGTTAGTTTTTCTCAGAAAGGGCATCGCAGATCTTTCACAAAGAAGGAAATCCTTTACCACAATGTGGGATCTAGTCTTCTTAGCTATCATCCAATGTAATTACATCTACTTTAGTATTATTCTTTGCGACTTCTTGCAAAGACTTGACTTTTTTTTATTATTCTGTTTTATTTTCAATATTAAAGGTAAATATTAAACTAGTATTTTTATAGAAACACGATGACACGAGTGAAACAAATTGAAAAAAATTCTTTTTCCTTTATTGGAATATCATATTGATTAATTTTTTGTTTGTCTGATTTGTTTTCAATGCGTATGTGTAATAAATATGTGTTCTGTTTTCAGTGCGTGTGTATAGGATATATGTAAAATATGAAACAATGTTATTAAACTTAATTAGAACTAACTGGCCTATTAGAACTTTACATCCATAAATTTTAATTAAACGCATCTCGCATCAACGATACGCTTTGCACCATTTTTCATCACACGGCAACATGTTACGACGCTGTTGTTCTGAAATTTCTCTGCACTACGAAATCTTTAGCCTGATCGCTGCTCAGGGTTCAAAGAAAGATTTATCGGATTACAAATATGACCGCAGTGAGTACACATTAATTTTCCTCGCCCGCTGCTGCTTGACTAACCGCGACTCTTGCTTCGCCTTCTTTTTGTATAGTTTAAAAAAATGTCAGTGTGTATTTAAAACTTTTGGGGAGCAGATCGCCCCATTATGCTCTGCTTCTCAATATAATGTTTGAACAACGTAATCATCCAGTAATAAAGATAAATTGTACTTATCAGAGGAGTTTATGGTTCTTTTAAGAGTTCACGACATGTATTACGCTGTCTGTATTATGCATCACATCTATTACCACTTCGACAATTACCGCTTGATTATTCGGTAGGTAGATAGCTGTGCGTGTGAGAGAGAGAGAGAGAGTGTCACATTGGGATGCCGCACTTCATCCTGAACCGCGCAGCCGACGCCTTTAAAGATTTGCAGCAAGGGGCGATATCCGATGAAACTGCAGCTCACACTATAATGCGCCACCTCTGAATGCGTAAAGTTCTGTGATGTTTTGAGCCTAATTCTATGTGCCTCATTCTGCTGCATTTTCTTCAAACCTTTCCGCACTTATCAAATGATTCCAGGGCAGATCTAGTCTCGACAATGAACAGAACATTGCGCCAGTTTAAGATGGGCCATTTGAGATGTTGACACTGTGTTAATCTTGTTCATGTGCAATGGGCGGTTACTGGAACACAAACACTTAAACCTATGGCACACAACACTGGCAAATATTGTCTTTCCAAGTAACGCTGCAACCTTGGATATAATAGTTGTGAACGTCTCTCATCGATTACGCTTGGCTATTGTAGTAAGATACCGATCTTCAGAAGAGATCGGAACCCCTGGCCGACTGACACAGGCCCCAAACAAGTGTTTGATATTGTTTCCACATTCGAGAAATTATGGAATAGTTAACGCCAAAGAAAAGAACAGCATTATTGATTGACTGCCATGCTTCAATGTTTCCGACAGTGTGCCAGGACTTACTATCTGCGATTCGTCTTCTTTCAGCGAGAAAAACTGGAATGTCATCAAATATTATCCTACAAAACTTATCAAAACTTCCTATCAGAATTTGAATGAGCCTCATCAGACCTTTCAGAATGCTTCCGTCTTCAACTACAGCTTAATTAGCATCTATCGGACGGGCAATCGGGATTGGCTATAACAAAACAACACTTGAATGTTGCCATCTGCATCCACAGCGATTTTGAGCTACTCAGTTTTAACTAGGCTTTCAAAAATTGATAATTTGCATTGCATACTTCACTTTTGAAAGCCAGTGTGTTTGGTAGCAACAGAAGAGTTAATTATCATTTCTTTGCTTTTTTAACCAGTTTCAAATGTTCAAATTTCTGATAACACAAATTTTAAATTTATTTGCGTCATCTTTGGTCATATCAAATATAGCTGAATAAAGATATTTCATTATTTATAATGTCTCTTTACATTAATACAAGTTCAAGGGACGTGTTCTGTCATGATATGTGAGCGGGAAATGGATTTTCGAATTAATATTATGTTAGATTTAATGCTGCGAGGAACTACAAATTAGGAACACTCAATTAATTAGATGTGATATCATGTAGTAGTTATTTGCACAGTGGCAAGAGGTTTCAATGTGAAATTCTGTTTCACTGACCATTATATACGGAATGCTATGATTGTGATTTTATTAGGTTGTTATAGGCATAATAATTGAATAATTAGCGTAAATTTTACCGTTGTATTTTTGCAGAAGATTTCATTTATTAATTGATGAACATTAATTGAATTAATATTCTTATTTCAGGTTTAAAGAATAGTTTTGAAATACATATTAATCACTTTCAACATGTTCAAGCATATATCGCATTCAAACGTGGCTTTGGTTTGTCCCTATTATTGTGGCATTATTTTTCAAAGCGGTGTTTAGTTAATTTCGAAAACGTGATTTAAATCATTTCAGTTAGTTTTAGATAATATTAATCCAATATGAAAAATAAATAAATAAATAACTTCAAAAAGGAAACAGAGATCTATTAAATTATATTATTGGAGATGGAACTTAACATCTGATACAAATCGATAGCTTATCGACAGAGCAGTCGATATGCAGATATACTCCTGTAAGTTCTAATATTCCTACTGATATTCTGGGTGATGTAAAAGTAACAGAAAAAGAAAAAAGATCCGTAATGCAAAAGGCATTGCACGATGAGTTTTCCATAGAAATAAACAAGAAATTTAGAAAGGGATGTTTCTAATGTCTGGACTGAGTGACGATCACTCAGGCTCATCCTCAAGATGTATCTTTACAAAATCAAACTGAAACCAAACAGGGGAACTGAAACCATCTGGTTTTAAGAGAAGTCATGAATTTGCAAATTGGGCTTTTCAACAGATAGAATACATTGCGGACTTGCTCAAACGTCACGTGGACTGACATAATGTACTTCTAAAGTAATGAAAATGAGAAATGTCTGCAACTTCCACATCTAGGCGAGAAAAGAACCCACATGTCATAGTCGAAACCTCTTTACATGATCCCAAAAATGGTGCATGTTCACAGCGTCGTTCAGTGTAGGCCCCTTTTCTTCGAAAACGTCCTCAGCGGTGTTTTCTCAGTCTACTGCTATGTAGGGCTCCTAAGAGACAGCATCATTCCTGCATTGCAACAGAGGCAAGTGCTCCATAGTGTGACGTTCGTGAGGAATGGAGCGCCTTCATACAAATCCTGCGCATCATTTGCTGCGATCGACGTTTGACGATGACCATGTACTCTGTCGCTTTTTCCCGCACGAATGGCCACCAAAATAACCAGACCTTATGCATTTGTAATGTTTGATTATGGGACTGATTAAAATCACAGATGTGCGGAAGTCGGCCGACATTATTGGCCATGTTGAAAGAAGTTATCGCCGCTATATTACAAGAGTTATAGTTGTGCAGAGAGTCAAGCTACGTGTGAGGGCAATTCTCATAAATAACGACCATGGTAATATTATCTGCGTTGCAACTTCTGCTGCGCTATTGTACGAATCTTTAACACCACTGACATCTGTCGGTGAAAAGTGTAAACTATTATTGTAATGAAATCGTTCATAATTAAAAAAAAATCTCTTTTCTTTGTGTGAATGTCGCTAATTTCCAAATTACTCATTGTTTTTTTAAACTTGTGGATCACATGTTATCTATGTACAGGCAAACAGACGTTTACCTGATAAATTTAACATTAGAATGGAATAAAGAAAGAACGTCTATGGATTTTGATAGGATGTCGTTGTTGGCACGAGGCTGGCAGCAAAATTGAGAGCACTGTAATTCGATGCATTTCACATTTTTCATGTATGCTTTTCCGATAAATATGTAAGCAATTTTACATTCTTACTGTTAGCAATTTTAAAGAAGTCTTCTCCCTAGTTTATTTGGACCATGTGTCTGTTTTTTATTGTCACAAAAATGAGCTTAAACATGTGAACACTCACTCTTCAGAGAATACACAGTGAAAGCTGGGATGAGGTGTAAGTTGTTCATAATCCAGAGCGAAGGGTTTAAGTTTCTGAATTTTTTAAAGATGTTCTGAATCAACGACTTTATTAAATTTACCAAGATTGATAAGAATTTAGTAGTGTGCCTCATTTTCGTTTATCACTGAGCTTGGTCAGAACAAGTCTGCATTAAAAATCAGTGCAAGTCGCAATAATTACAAATGCTGATATCTAAAAGTTAAAAGTAAACAGGAGAAATTACAGATTAATAGGATTAATCTACCTGGGAAATATAAAAAGGTTATATGTTATAAAGTTTGAAAAATAATTTTCAATGGCATAGCGGAGGCATTCTTAAAATAAGCAGAAGTCTTTAGTAATTTATTATTATTTAAGGGATCAGTTAATTTTTTCTTCTTCTGAATATTTTTCAAATGTATGAATAATATAAAGGAATGTGATTTTGAACTTGATGAGAACAACTAAGAATATGTTTAATGAATTGCATTGAAAATTAGTAAATTTATAAATAGTTTACTCAATATAAAGTTAAATTAATTCGTTAAAATTGCAGCTTCTGTAGATTCTGATTCCATTCCTTTATTTATTATGCTTGCTCTTGATGCCCTAACACTGTGTCATTTCATCTGGTATTTTAAATTAACGATAAATAATATAAGCCAAAAGTCACGAAGTAATTACCTTGATCTTCAAGTGCAGGATTAAATGCTAGTGATGTGATTCGAGTCTTAAATTTAAAGGATTATGGAGATGCTTCTTTGTTGGTTGATGATAATTAGTATATTTCGTTGAGAACTGGGGAAGAAATTAAAAGCAAACTTACTGCTTTGCTGTAGATGTACTGACAGTAAATGCAGTTAGTTGTAAAGAGTAATTTTGTATGAGAGACAGTGAAGTATAAAGATTTCTTTCCTCGTAAATCTAGTCTTGTAATTGGTATTTTATGTAAACAATGTGGTGCATTCAAAGCGCAAATTAAAACTGAAATTTGATTACAGTTTTCAATCAGGAAATAGCTTTCTAGCATCGATTCTTCACAATGAATAGTTAATAAAATTAAGAAGTTGAGCAACTCATGACTACCACGATGGTGAGAGGTAAATTAGAAGTGGCAATTCAATCACGGTAAAAGAGTTCGGCAATCTGCAACATGGTTCTTTGTTTCACAAGTGTTTCAAAGTAGTTTCAAATCAAGAATTTCATTCACTCCAACCAGATGAGGATATTCAACATTAGACTTTTATTTGTGCGTAATTTATAACCTTCTTGTCTTAAAAAAAAAAAACAAAAAATCACAATCTGAAAGTAGATCTCATTCTAACACCTTGAAGATTTTCTCATTTAAGTTTTAGAGTTTAAAAAATAAGTAAAAAATTATAGGATTAAATGAAATTGTAGTCTGGTTTTAGTGTGCACATTGATTAAATTCTGGAATATTTTTAAACTAAACAAATGTGGAAGATTTTACTATTTTATGAATTACTTCTTCAGAAATTAAAGATAGAGAACATTTCTTATTTAAAAAGAGCTATTCAAAATGGCAAAATTAAACTGTAGAAGAAACTTCCTGTATTATTTCATCATAAATTACTGCCATTGCAGAGATCTGTGCACTTATTTAATCGCTATTATTAAAATAGGAAGAATTTGCGTGTGTGTGAGTTCGTCACACTGTGGAAAGATGGGCACCTACAGCCCCCAAATTTTAAGTACACAGTCCTGCACCTAAATATGTGAGATCTCGAAGCCTGAATTTTCAGCTTCGAATTTATTTATTTATTTGTTGTTTCCTGAAAAGTTATAAATTTAGCACTGTGGCAAAGCATAAGACGTTTAATCATCTTTATTTATCATAAGTTGTTATATTTACTGTTCAGCATGGTATATGATATATTTATTTTTCACATTTAAACAAATAGCTCAGAGATTTTAAAACTATGTATTGCCACTGCTTAAAATAAAATACTTTCTTTTATCTTCTACGCTCAAGTATGCTGTCGTTTTACTCCTTTAACTATACAATTAATTGATTTAAATAAAAAATGCTTTTAATTTGTGATAAATCTAGTTAATAATTTTTATGAAAATTCGCGGAAACCATTTTAATGGCCTTTTACATTTTTTAAAGTAAACCTTCTTTGAGGAGTTGCATAGTAATTGAGACTTCCGGTCCAGTTTTAAGGCGTAGTCTGACGCTTTAATAAATAGTATGGAAGTAATTCAGTATAAATTATTTCGTTCAGTTCGTTAAACCGGTCCTGCATCTTAGGATAGTAAGTTTTTTTCGTAATCCTTTTCGATGTTCTTTCAGAAATATTCCGCGTTTCCTTCCAGAAATATTCCATGTTCTAGGGCACAGAGAAAAAAGGAATTTAATGACAGAAATAACATACTCTGCACTCCAAAAGTTAAGGAAAAGCATGTTTTTCAAAGCTCACCATTACAAAAATGTCAGTAACATTTTAAATTCACAATTTATATGCATGACAGTAGCGAAGTTTAAGAAAATATATGCAGAAATAATAGCTATCCCTTTTATTTTATAGAAATGAATACTTACGTAAGAGTTGGAGAAAAGAGGCAAAAATTGTAAGTTTTGTTCACGAGTGTTGATCTTAATTGTTATTAGCAATTTCTTTGACAATATCCAGGAGAAAGTCGTTTGCCCGATTTGTTGAAGTAGCAGACAAATCGGATGGATGGAAATGGGGATGTCACAACCTGATGCTGGTAGATGTTTCAATGTCTCTGGCAGCGTAGTCCATGCACCATGGAATGAGTTTGAATCCGACGATTCTGTCTATAAGACATGTTTCAGGCAGACCAAGAGTTACAACACCTGCAGGAGACCGTTATTTAACTCTTTCGGCCCGAAGGAGGGTCGACATTACTATTGCCTGAGCTCATGGCAGATCATTTAGTGGTCACAGGAACAAGAATCTGAGCTACTACAGTGCGCAGACTCCTGCACAATAGACCTGTATGTTAGATGACCAGTTGTTTGTGTTCCCTTTTCCCGAGGACACATAGCTGCCCGTTTATGCTGAGAAGGAGAACACGTCTCCTGAAACGCTCAACAATGGGCTTCTGTTCTCTTCACAGACGAGCCCAGGTTCACATGGGAGAGTGATTCAGATCGTCAGCTGATCTGCAAGGAACAACACACCAGATACAACTAATTCCACATTGTAAAATGACGCATTTATAGAGGTGATGGAATAATGGTTTGAGCTGGGATCTCTCTCGGTGGTCACGCTGACCTGCATGTGTTCTATGAAGGTACTTTGATCGGTGTAGGATACGAGATCCTTGTCTGCTGATGGACGACAATGCTCGACCACATCGATCTCGGGTTGATGAAGAATATCTTAAAGGTCACGGCATGGAGCGGGTGAAATGGTCAGCTCAATCCCCAGACCTGAATACAATAGAGCATCTTTGGGACTACCTTAGGAAACAGGTTTCTGTTTTAAATCCTCTTCCAAGGGGTTAGATGAGCTTGAGCAAGTATTACTCCTTGTCTGGTTGTTGCTTTCCATTTCGCTGACCGACAACTTAATTGACAGCTTGGAACATAGCTGCCACTAATGTACTGCAGCTAGAAGTGAACACATTCCTTATTTAACTTATTTTTGTAATGTTCACCACATTTTTCCTCGAAAAACTGTGATATACTGTTTCTCCAAGACTGGATTTCTCTGCCAAGAGTGCAGTTTTTTGTTGTAATTCATGTTTGTGTTGATCTTAAGAAGCATTCTACGTCACATTCCTTAAAGAACTGTTTAGTGAACATGTTCTCTAAATTTCTTCTTTTTATGTTGTTTTATTCTCAAATTAGACTCCAAAAACATGTTGTTTCTTAACTTTTGGAGGGCAGTATGTATGATGAGGCTGCAAAATGACGATTGTATTGATTATCATGGAATTCTTCAATAAAATCAAACGAAAAGAAGTTTAATATTTGAGCTAATATCATTAGCGCCAATATGTGTACTGATAATATAATAGCTTATCAAAAATAATATAAATATACTTGAGATGTTCTGAAGGAAAAAAATAAGCTGAACCGTATTTAATTTTCCATATTTAATTGCTAAGCCAATAACATGTGCACTGAAAAATAAAATGCTTTAAAACATTTCTGTTCATTTCAGTCTGAATCACAGCACAATTAAAGTATATAATAGAGATTATGCATTGACGTATAGCATTCACTACAGCTCATTGTATTATAATTTCTGTTGTATCTAAAAACTAGAATCATTGAACTGAAACGATTGATTAAATTAGTATAATGAAAGTAACAATACTTTTGATTTATTATTAAAATCATGAAATATTTTTATGGAGCTGGATCAGTTTTGTATCAGCTGGATACCGTGAAATAATACCAGCTGCGCTCATTAAAATCAGTATATATTTTTCTTTTTTATAATAACTATATTAGGCTGGCCCCGCATGTGGCTATGAACAAAAAAATAATTTACTAAGACGCATTTGGGCATTTATTTCGCTGAGCCACTTACGCATCAACTATTTCCCTCATCTCCCAATATTTTTCATTTCAATAGAACGCGAAATCCGCTCTTTGAAGTATAAACAGCTCGGAGAGGTTTCCTTTGAGATGCTTAAAAATTGCGACGATTGCCGTTGAGATGAAGAGAAATTTCTGTAGAGTCTATTTATTTATCAAAAAATTGAGTGTCCCACTGAAAGAAATTTTCGCTTAGGGTATTATTCGTTGCCTTTTGTTTTTAATACGTAATGATGTAAATTCTTATAATTTTTAATTTTATTTTAAACTTAGAATAAAGAGGTCCAATGGGGAATTATATTTTTCAGTTGAAATTAGTACAATGTATTTAATTTCTAGCCATTTTCGTTTACAGTATTTTCTTCATAATATTCTTTGGCTGCTCGCATATAAATAAGACTCAGACTATATGGGATAAAGATAACAGAAAAAACGTAATTTAAAAAATTTTAAAAAATATTTTCAGATTTTAAATTGCGTCGAAAGATTTTTTTTGTGTGTGTGTTACCTTTATTTATTAAATATCATGTTCTACGTACTCAAACCATAAAATTCAGTTCAACAGCGGTATCGCAAACTAATTTTAAAATGAGCGTATCTATAGAATTTACGATACAGTCTCCGCGCGCTGGAGATAAAAATGTTTCTTTCTTTTCTTTCTTTTTTTACCCCGTACAGTGTTGCCATTCCACGCTTTGAAATCGTTTAGTTTGTTAATTAAAAATTCGTTGAAGTATTCCAAAATATGAAATCGATTATAAAACAAATTCCAAATTCCAAATTAGGGTTTCCTCATGCCCATATTCTATGGAAGATTACGTTATTCAAATTTTGATGTCTCTTGGTACCGTCGTTTTATCACAATGCAAGAAACATACATACATTCATGCAGATTCTTCATTATTTAATTTTTTAAAATATAATACAGGGCTCTAATATTTGATGGCAACAATTTGAAAAGTGATTCGCCTTTTATAATTTTCAACGCAAAATGCCGAAACGAAGTTAATTCAGGGCAAATTGCCTCTTTGGACTAATGGTACAATGATGCGCATTATAATTTTATTTTAATATGTTTGGAATTCTTTCGTTAACTGCACAAACCTCTTATTTTTCCACCTGTGTTCAAGCTTATATTAAATTGATAAAAAATGTTATAATAATTATAACTGATTTATGAATAGTTTCAGTTGTACCGTGTAAATGGTATTGTTATCGTTTTTCATTTGAAATGGTCGTCGTGTGGATTCTGTTACAGTGGTTGTAGTTGTTGTTGTTGCTCATCTCCTTTCAAAAGATCATCACGCATCAACAAGTCGCAAACTCTTCCTCATTCAACAGTTGCGCCATAGAGGCACCGATACATTCAGTGATATCAGAGGGAGACGCGATGGTTGAGCATTGGGAATAGGCATATGTCTTCTCATTTCCATTGAAGATTGAACTCTTAATGTCTCCAGTCCTAAGCCTAGATAAAGCTGTTTGATCAGAGCGGCAGGAGCACTGCAGAGGCAATCCAGGGCACTTTGCGGCGTACCATGCATGATCTGGCGATGCTGATTTGGTCAAAAATAAGGTATGATGTGTTCAAAAACAGGGAATGGACCTCAGAAGCTCGTAATTCAGAGGAAGGAGCAGTGAGGAGTTCACTGTCCTCTCTAGGAAGTAAATCAGTCATTTCGTTGGAACGAATCCATTGCAAACAAACAAAGCGGGTCTCGTCCAGAACGATCAATTTGGAAATAATCGTTTTAAATTTACCTAATTTTCAAATTTACCCTCGTTTATCTCTTTCGAGACAGTGCTGCGACCACCCATGAGCTCAGTACGTTCGTTCCTACTATTATATACACGATCCGCGCTTAATTCTAAATTTTCACGTGATTTTGTTGGAAGGGGGGTGGCGTAAATTTTTTGTAAATTGATAAGAAAGTTAATGCGAAGTATCAAACAGTGAAGAAAATGTTTAGGATTCATCATCATAAAGGTTAATAAAAAGATCATTGAAAAATAGGAAGATGACATGCATATCCGGGACTTGGCTGCTGCGTACCATATGCTGAGAACGACGGTTGCGTGACTAACCCTTTTGCAACGAGCGCCTTAGTCACCGGGAATCTCTCTTCTGGGACTGCGAGTGTCTTGGGAAGGCGGGCCATTCTCGGTACTAAGCCTGGTTGTGAATGGGGTGAAATCGTATACTAAATAAAAATCACAGGCAGTAGACTCATTAACATGTTGTACTGATCAGAGCATATTGAAAAACTGCTTTTGATTTGGATAATAGAAAAAACATTTTCGTACAGTACTTCGTTCATGTGCAAGATATATTTTACTCAATGGATTTGTATTTTAATGTTAAATAGTGATATAATAATAAAAATAGAATTTTTATGAAAACGGATTAATTATTTTCCTTTCATTTATTATCGGAAAGGTTTGTTTGATATAAGTTTAAAGATCTGGAACAGATTAATGACATATACCTAGATACCACTGTAAATTGCAAAAGACTGTTATGTCTTTTTCATGCAAAATAGTCGGTTTTATCCTCTGCTTTCTATATAAATATACAGGGGAACTTCATTTATCGTTTTCAGTTATATGAAATCTAAAATAAGTAAATAAATGCAGGGAAATGATTTTGCCGAGAGACTTGTATGCAATGTATTTAAATGTTTCCGCGCTCAACGTCAATTTGGTTAGCGATGCTGGTTGTCATATCTGGGTTAAAATCTTGGAGAAGGCATGGGTGTTTTTAAGTATATAATGTGCGTGCAGCATGAATTCTTTTAAAATACTGGCGAGCTAAGAGCTTTCCTGAATGATTTGGTGATTGAGGAAGAGGAGTAGGAGACTCTCAGATCCGTCCATCGGGATGCTGTCCATCAAAGTTGGGCGGAGCTGCACAACTAGTGCTGTGAGACTAAATCTTTACGATTGATGGTAACATTCTGGTGTCCCACTCATTTTTGCTTACACCTGTAAGTGTCTTAATGTGAAGAAAATAATATTTATTTTCTGTATAAGTACTCTACATTAAAAATCTGTTTTTGAATTTGAAAAATGTCATGCATGAACTTTGCTTCTTCGCTAAATTTTGTCTCAATTGAAAATATTACTTTTCGAAACTTAAAATATTTTAACAGTTTCTATTTCGCTTTCATTTTGTGCTGTAAAGTTTTGTAGGACTTTATAATTCGTAGAGAAGCTAAACAAAGGTTTATTTTGATCTTCTTCTTCTCTTCTTCCTGGAGAGCAAGAATGAAGGGGGGTAGGAAACCTGAAACTCATGACAACTAGCAGGAATAAAATATTAGAAGGTAACAGAAATTAACTTATTGCAATTTGCAACAAAATAACGTTTGGAGGTGAACCTTATAGCGTGGACGTGGAACTGAAGGCCACTTGTGAAACATTTCTGCATCACTTTGTTGCTAGATTTACAGCCTAGAGGGAAGGTAACACAAGTAATAAATAATTACTCATTTCAGTTACCCGTTCCCAAACGTTCTTTTCGAGAAATGCTTTGCTTTGCAAACGCCTAATGCGGTAAAACGATAATACGGGAAAAAGTGTGGAGAAATAGTAACGTTATTTATGCAGACTTCATTCGGAAATCTTTGCGTAAACGATATCGAGGTTTTTCTGACCTTTCCACCTTGGATGTTATTCAAAATGACTGAGTATTTAGTTTGATTAGGAAAGCCTTTAATATTCATTTCTATTGTATTTCCATGCTATAATGAAATGTCTTCTTGCTTTGGATTTGGTCTGTTATCTCTTCCCTTACGGCCTCTATATCTGCTACGCATTTGTAAATTTTCCAAAGACCATTAAACGCAGGAAATTGAAATTAATCTAATCACAAACCTCTCGTTGCGAAAAATGCCTTAGTGACCTTGACAGAGTCAAGGTCTTTCGCAATGTATCTTTTTCTATTTGTATTCTTAAGCTTCCTGTATACGACACAAAGCTTTTGAACCGTCCCGATAAGAATTGTAACCAAGTTAGTCATAATGTGAATTGCTCATATAATGGCATTTCGACAGAGGCATAATACCGAATGTTCGGGATTTTTTTAATCCTGAAGGTAGAATGAGTTGTTTCAGGTTTATTCTTTTATCCTGTCAAACATCATACGTTTTATTAGTGTCGCTGACGTAAGTTAATTATGGAAAAAAGCCGAAACGGAGTGAGTTAACGTAGAGCTTTGCTTTACTGTACGTATGCGCAGTAGACAAAATATTTGTCTCAATATTCGTATAAGAATAGAGTCGCAAACTAGAACAATAACATATGCAAAATATGCTTTGTTGAGTGGTCTGCATTTTATATTGAAGAGTAGCTATATTTCTTTTAAAAAATCTGGAAGCTTTCAGATTTTACATTACGCCCAAAGGGGCGTTTTTTAAACAGTTTTTGTGTTACCTTTATTTTTTAAATATCATGTTCTTCGCATTTAAACCACGAAATTTAATTCAACAGCAATATCGCAAAATAATATTAAAATGAGCATATCGTTAGAACATAAAAATGTCTCTTTTTCTTTTTTTTCCCCCCGTACAGTGTTGCCATTGCTCGCTTTGAAATCGTTGAGTTTCTTAATCAAAAATTCGTTAAAGTGTTACAAAATGTTAAATCAATAATAAAACAAATTCCAAATTTGGGGTTCCAGATGCCCAAGTTCGGGTGGAAACGTACACGTTATTCAAAATTGGCTGTCTGTGGGTACCGTTGTTTATGGCAATGCGAGAGACATGTATACATTTATGCAGATTCTTCATTATTTAATTTGTTTAAATACTATAACACGGGCGATAATATTTGGTGACAACAGTTTGAAAAATGATAGGGACATTAAAAGTGAATCGACGCAAAATGCCAAAACGAAATAATATCCCTTCTGAGCTAATGCTCCTTTGGGCTAATAAGGAATGAAAAGTGATATAATTTTTTAATTAGTGCTGGAGATTTCTTCTAACGGATTTCTTTAATATCATTCTATCTGAAGACTGTTTTAAACTTTTAACAAATAATCTATAATAATGTATATTAATTTCAAAAATAAGTTAATTAATTACATTAAGTTAATCTGAAAGGGTTAAGATTTTAACAATCGCCTAAAAAAAGGCCTTTTAAAGTTTAGTATTAGATTCTCAATAGAAATGGCCCAACGGGAATAGCGAAACATTTTATAGGTATTAGATCTAGTATCCTATTCATCGACGAATATGGATTTAGACTAACATGAAAACGTCATATATATACTGTATATTTCGAAAAAGGTGAAAAAATGTTATTCTGTGGAAATATTTAATGTTTTTAATTAGCTATATCATGAATGAAGTGCATATTTTATGTAACTCATTCAGACTAAAAAGGGAAAAAAAATAAATTTAAAATCTACACCTATTGCTTTAAAATAGCTTAGTTTATTAAAGTAACAGACAGATTCAATTTCAATGATATAGCGTTTTGCTGAGTGGCAACAGACACTAATGAAAAACATTTAAAACGAACAAACAGAACAAAGGGACCTGTTTTGTATGTTCAGTAACTGTTATAGATGGAAGGAAATTTTAAAGATTAATTGGATTTTAAATTTTCATTTTAAGAAAATGGAAATACTCAGTTTTAAAGCTGGAAGTTATTTATCCTAATAAATAACAAATAACAAATAACAGTGATTTGTACATTTAACGATAACTAGCAAATACCTTTGATAGTGTATTCCGTTTTCCCCTTTTTATCTTTACTGGCATTGTAGAATCATTAGGACTTCTTGAAGCAGGAGATGGGAAAAGTGTCAAGTGCCCTGGCTGGGACTCGAACGTGCATCTCACGATACGCGCCGAGTGTGTTACCGTTACACCATGAAGGCATGCTGGAAGAAGGGAGGAAATACATAATTGAAATATTTTATCTAATTTTTGTTCGTAAAATAATTTAACTAGTACTCTTTAGCAGAATAAAATTTATAAAAAAAAATCATTTGTATTTTAAAACAATTCTTTAACAGACGTTTTCGTTTTAGTTCATTAACTCTGTCCCAAAAATTGTTGGTGGGGAATTTTTGCTGTTATTCGCTTCTGACTGATCATATATCGATGAAATCAAACAAATGACAAACTAGACAGTTTTTATAATTATCCAATTAATGATTATCCTGAAGCATTGCCTGCCATCGCAAAATAGGATTGGGCCTGATTCAGTACATTTTTGGAAGTGAATGGAGTTCAAATTATGCCATTGTTACTTCTTGCACTAAGTTGCTCGAGGTTTTTTATTAGATTTTTCTTTATTCTATCGTTAAAATTTTCATGCGGCTCTTCTTACGACATTCTGGTTGATAATGACTAGCCTTCATTAATCTTTTATTCATTTTAATTTTGAAATAAATTCAAGCTCATTTCCGTCTCATTCTGACAATTCTTTTCTTTTTTTTTTTTTTTTTTTTTTTTTTTTTTTTTTTTTTTTTTTTTTTTGTTTGTTTTTAAATCAAGGTAGGAAAAAAAATCTGTACAGATTATAGCCTACTTCTAGTCATCTCTGTACCACAAAATGTATTTTTTTTATTCAAGTTCACTTCTTAATATGCGGTTTATTCGATTGTCTTCAAAACTTTTATGTTGATATGGAGTTCTAAATTTTAACAGCTAATTTCTTATATTGACTTTTCAATAAAATATTTCTTTCCTTCTCAATAGCTATGAAATTTATGTATATGCTATAAAGTATTTTCTCCCTCCTTTTCGCGTGCCTTCGTGGTGTAATTGGAAGCATACTCGACGCGTATTCGAGAGGTCCAGGGTTCGAATCCCGGCGAGGGCGCTGCTCAATTTTTACGTCTGCTGCTTCAAAAAAGAGTCTAATGGCTCTTCAAATACCGCCCGAAGTAAAAGGTGTTGGACGATAATTTGTCACTACCAGGATTTGGCGATTGGGTCTCCTAATCTCTAGTCACCCTTTAAAAGGTAAAGTATATAAGATATTTTCTCCTTCCATTCCGCTTAGTTTCGTGGTGCAGTTGGAAGCATACTCGACGCGAATTCGAGAAGGCCAAGGTTCAAGTCCTGGCGAGGGCACTGCAAATTTTCACGTCTCCTGCTTTAAAAAAAAAAAAAAAGTAATGACTCTACAGTTTTAGCTCGACACAGGTGACTCTACGAGTACTCTCTGAGAATTAAATTGTCGCACCTTGCAATTTAAATGCACATCTAGTACTGCCTAGCTTTTGTTTTTTTCACATAAAAATTCCAGCGGACGTTTTGCAGTTTGTGAGATATTTCTGAATTAGCATTATGTAAAAATACTTCTGTTCCCCTAAATTGAATCCCCAATCGAATTGTATTCTTTTTCTCTTATATACATTTGAATTCGATTCCGTCTTCTGTGTTCTATCGTGCAGTAAAAGAAAATTTCTCGCTTTCTGAAGCCAGAATCAATCCTGTGATGGTAAATTTGATTACATTTTGCGCTCTT
>KK118370.1:16431-35216 GCA_000611955.2 Stegodyphus mimosarum | reverse complement strand
TTGTATAATTTTTGTAAATTATAAAAATAATTGATAGAATAAAATTCCTTAAATTCTTTACGAATTCTTAAGTTTACTAAAAGAAAAGAAGGCAGAAGAGGTCTTTCGTACAATATTGACTATATGATTTTAGTCACTTTTCTTGGGAGAGGGAGGTGACGACGAAGAAAGATAGTAATTGATACGCTAGAGAGATAGTTGGATACGCTAGACGTGTGTTTTTGTGTTTTCTGAGAAGTGGGCTGCCTTCAGAAATTTGAATAATATAAGATAAAACCAAGAATTCGTATATTTTGGGATCTGAATCGTAATTCTATGTATTTTACTCAATTATCTGCCAATTTTTAACCGAAGTCCAAATGTTTTATCACAAAGGAAATTCAAGGTTTCAGTGCACAATAATGTCTGATGTACGTTTAAGGTTCGGCAAAATTTGTTTTAACTTCTTTCCTTCAGCTGAGTTCTCCTCACTTACTGATAAAATTTGTAATTTTATTAAAGAGTACTAGACGTAAAAATAAAATGTTTCCTTATCATGTTGGAGAAAGATACCCTGTACTTCGTTTGTAAACGAGAATGTTAGCTTGATGTTTTTTAAGCACCTCATTTTATTGAGAAGTTAAAATCTTTCACGGTATTATATACTCCCTATAATACTTCTGATAACTGTCAGTAAACCGTAAGCGTACGTTTAATAGTTTAATAGGATGTAATTTAGTGTGTATTTTTTTTTTCAATTTCTTGTGGACTGTTGTTATGTCGTTTTATCAGTAACTAGAAGCAGCATTTTATCGTCTGAAATTTTATCAGACTATTTGATATCTGATGATTCAATCATTTGATAATATATTTTCTTATCTGTCCATTGAATTTATTTCTTTTAAGTGTGTAACCTTATTATTTGTTTTATTTATTCTCCTAAAGAAATGATGCCGTGAATAATTTAAAATTATCCAGATATTACTGAAAAAGGTAGTTTAAGAACCGCGCAATTCTGTATTCTCTGTAGAATCCATATTACAAAACACGAAAGCATTCTCCACTCTTTGTCTTAAAAAGAGATGCGAAGTGTGCTTAATATTTCAGTTCTTAGAATTTAATTGATAATTGCTTTAAATATCATATATATTGTAAGAAATTATGTAAGAAATAAACCACAGCGGTAGACATGTCAGTCATAGAATATGTCTGCCTAAACAGCATGAATTGCTTCCAAGTCAATGGAACTTATTAATTCGATCCATACATGCGCATACTGAGATTATAGACAGTCGATGAGAGTGTAGTAGTGACCTTGGGAACTGAATTACATTGCCAACATAAGACCGGATTTTTTTTTTGTCTCCGAAATATTTTAAGATTCTCAAAGGTGTACCTTCGCATATTATGGGTGTTTAGCTTTTATATTATTATATTAGGTGTATTAGGTGTAAGATGGCGGTCGATCTTAAGTCTTTGCCGACCGAGGTTACTTAGTTTTTGTGGGTCTGTAAATCAAAGAGCAAAATCATATGAATCTCGTCCATGCTTAATATAGAAGGAAAATCAGTGGTGGTATGGTACATACTATCGCTGTACGTAACTCTAAAATCGGAAATGTGAGTCTTCCTCATATGCGGTCATTATGGGCCATTCGGCCTTGCAGAGTGGCAAGAACTTCAAAGATAAACTGTCTGGCATAAAAATTCTTAACGCATCATTTCACCAGGAAATAGGCTTAACTTATATTCATAGCTTTCATGCATCCTGAAAGGGATTTTTTAATGGACAGTGCACCGGGGTTACTATCATCAGTCGTTACTCGGCTAACACTGAGCTGAGTTCTAGACAATCTACTCATCCTTTGGCTTTCCGGAGTAAAACTCATTATTTTCCTCTGGGATGCTTTTGCTCAAAGTATCGCATGTAACCAGGCTACTGTTTCAGGTTATACTGCAAGAAGAACAGTTTCCAACTGCTCCGACAATCGTCTAGTATCTGGTGCAATCGATGCATCAGCGTTAAGTAAGCTCTTATTTGTGCTACAGAGCGGTAGATTTTTTTTTAAGTAAAGGATTATGTTGTTTGGTATTTCTGATTATTTTTTATCACATACAACAAAAAAAATCATATGGACAAATTGATGAACTTCCGCGTTTTATATGCTGGGATACTGGCAGCTTTTAGGTGTTAAACTGGAAGTTGTAGGATCATAAACGTATCTACCTGATTGGCGTTTTTTTAACAGTACCAGTTGGCATTTAAAAAATATTTTATCCATAAACGTACACTGTTTGTCACTGCTCTTTTAAGCTGTTTTCCTCCCCCCCCCATTAATAAAGAAAGGGGAGTAATTTGTAGAAATATAAATTTATATCTCAGTTGAATCTCGCATAATAATATTAAAAGCACAATAAATGTGCAAAAACAATTTTCATCTCCCCTCCCGTTGCATTCCCTCCAGAAACTTATTAAAACAAAGTAGCTGTTTTCCAACCAAATCATTTTACTGCCCGTTGTAAAAAATCATTAAACAATTTTAAAAAAACTTGTGTCACGCTACCCATAAAGACGTATTGCTCTTCTCTAATAACGCTCAAAAATTCATTAGCGAATATTCCTATCATGTTCTTCTCCTCGCTTCGTGGGCCGGCTTTTTTTCTTCCCCCCTAACTAAACCGCCCTTCCTGACATTTTTTCTTTTAATATTTTTACAGCCCCACACTCGACTCTTGAGGACGTGCTTCACTGTTAATTGGCAACAGATTTTGCTTTCT
This sequence comes from Stegodyphus mimosarum, assembly GCA_000611955.2. Classification (NCBI taxonomy): domain Eukaryota; kingdom Metazoa; phylum Arthropoda; class Arachnida; order Araneae; family Eresidae; genus Stegodyphus; species Stegodyphus mimosarum. The sequence goes on along the minus strand of KK118370.1, from coordinate 32,460 downwards.
GCTATACGTCGTTTATGTATGACTGCACCCACTGACGAGGGTTCCCGAAATTCTCGCCATTGTTCATTAAATTCGATAATGATGTCATTAAAGAAGCGGGTGCAGCTGTATTCGTCGATATGTAATGCTCATAATGGATATTGCGTATAAATTTGAACGGGGTAGATATGATAATTCTTTTGTCGGTAGTTATTGATTTGTGTGTAGGATTTTGGGGTATAGAAGTGTGTCGACGTTCTAACTATGACATACTTAATGGAATTTACGTTGTATCTTAAGTAAAATGTAAATATTATTAATGCATATAAAACTTTTTTAAAAAAGGAGTGAGATGACAGTATCAGATTTTAATATTTCTTTTCTTACACTATGTTAAAATATTGTTCATTTGTGGAGAATGCTAATAGCATTTTTTCCTCACGTATGTATACCCCCCCCCCTCAAAAAAAGGAGTAAACAGTAAACTCTGATTCTACATACATTCCAGGTTAGGAAGTACGTTTATTGGTGCATTCCATGTTTGTCTTTACCAGCGACAGCAATAAATTTAAATCTTTATGATGTACAGGGCACTTCATCTGCGTATATTACCTTCTGTTTTGGTGGGAATGCATTTATTGGGTTGAAACATAAGTAATGGCCTTTTATTAATTTAAAAAATTTTATTTTAACAAAACAAAAAACAATAAATGAGTCAATAATATCCAAGTTTTTGGACTTTCCACATAGTCCCAAGATGTCTAACTATAGTCATTTGGCTACAGCTCATTCGTTCTCGAGTGGCTTGTCAAATCTTCCATACCATGTACCATAGTTGTATCTTTTTCAAATAAACAACACCTTTTCTAGGTTAAATATTTTCTATACAAGATATATTTCAGAAGAAATTAAACATTTTCGCTACAGTAGAGCGCGCTATGCAGCGTCCGCTCTCTTCTCTTCCACATACCAAACTACCACTTTACTCTTACCTGCTACCAGGGGTGCAATCCGCTCCCCTCTTCCGGCCGAGGCGAGAAGAGGGTTCTGTATCCCTTCTTTGAGGATGGCTAACCAAGTGTTCTTTAGAGCAAGTTGAGGTTACAGGCTACAACCCACTAATTCTCGAGTGGTTTGGCGCGCGTCTTCGCGCAGAAGTTGATTCAAACGCTCTTTATCAAACTCATTTCGTCGTCCAGAACGAACAGCGTCTTCGAGGTCGAAATTTCCATTTTTGAACTTGTCAAACCAATTTCTTGCAGTTCGTTCAGGCATTGCACTTTCTCCATACACTTCACAAATCTCTTGGGCAGCTTCTGCAGCATTCGCACCTCGATTAAACGCAAAAAGAAGAAGGTGTCGAAAATGCTTATTTTTGTCGACTTGACACTCCATTTTACTGATCTGAAAAATAACAAAAATTAGACAAAAAAATCAAATACGCCATCTTGTAGAGGGAAAGATTCTCTTTCGAATAACACAAAACATTACGCCAATACATTTTATTTTTACCGCGTAATTTTAAACACAACATAAACAGCCATTACTTACGTTTTAACCCAATAATTTGGTCAAATGAAAAAATTTTGAGAGCGCAAGAAATTTCTGAATCGATCATACAAAGTAACCATTCTCTTTTAAATGTAATCTTAACCTTGATGGGTGTTACGGGACAAAAATAAATTCATAACATCAAGTAGCTAAAAACACTCATGCTTGGTAATGCATTATATCATTGATTTTTCTCTAGTCGGATGGCAAGTGTGTTTAATGAATGTGATGCATGAAAATATCATTCAGCGGCGAATTCGCATTAAACGATCGCTTTCAGGTAATTATTCATTTATTAAGTGCATTCAGGTGTTACGATTACGTTTGTTCACTTATAAATACTATGCTTGCCATAAGAAGGATATGCGACATTATTTCTCGTTGTTACACGCGGGATCAAACTTTTTTTGTCCTGACTTCCGAGCTAATTCATGAAACATACCTATTCTATTATCCGACTGGTGCGAACTCATGCTGTACACCGCGTTACTACGCATGATCCTTCATTGCTGCGTGACGTCACAAAACTATAAGTCTTCCATAATATTCCATATAATAATTCCATAATCAAGGCTATGTTCGAAAATAACATTTGGCTTTTCCATATCTTCATACAGAAAGTTTTTAGCACTGTCATCACTTTAACAGTTGCTAAACCCGTACCTCGAAAGGAAGCAGCATAAATTATATATATCATTCTCATCTGTCGAGGCTCATTGACTGCCTTTGATTCCATAGAAATATGCAGTGTTTTTCTGTAAATCTCTTATTTTCATTGTCTAAATGTACTTATAGCAATTTGTTATATATATAAAATACGTGTAACTTTTGCAATATTTTAATAATAATCTTTTTTATCTTTTGCAGGTAAGAAATTTGATGATTTTTTGTTGGTTGATATTATAAAAGTTTCCAGCTCAGATAAGTATTATAATTTTTGTCGAATTTATTATTTTAACAATGGCAACAAGAAATGTGTAAAATTTTTCTGTTGGCAGATACGTTGTGGTAGTCATTGAAGGACGATACCGGTTCGCACTGCTTGGCAGAACCGGTTCCTTAATCTCAATTAGACGAGAGGTTTATTAAAATTGGATAAGATTTATTTAGGCAGTTTGTAGCTATCTAGCTGCTAATGTCAACGCTTATTTCGATAGAAAATCCGTTCTTTAAAAAAAAAAAAAAAAAAGAATTACGTCAATGAATTGAACATGTAATTATTAAACCAAAAGGACGGTAGCCCAGAAGGGCTATTAATTTCAACATGGCTTTTTGTGGCATTTCACTATAAATCGTATAATATAAAGGGCGAATCACTTTTTAAATTGTTGTCAGCAAATATTATCGTCCAGTATAATTCTTAAAGAAATTAAATAAGGAAAGAACTGCATGTATGTCTGTATATTCCTCGCATTGTGAAAAAACGACGTTACCTGGAGCCATCAAATTTTGAATAACGTAGTCCTCCTTCCGAGCGTGTGTATCTGGAAGCCTAATTTTAAATTTAGAATTTGTTTTATTATTTAGTTCATATTTTGCGAAACGTTAATGAATTTTTGATTAACGAACTCAATGATTTAAAAACGAGCAGTGGCAATACTGTTCGAAATGAAATATTTTTATCTCCAGCGTGCGAAACTGGTGCCATTCGGAAAAAAGTTAGGTATTTGTCTTTCAATTTTAAGTAATGGACTTGGCTGTATGAAAGCAGTGTGTTGCTGCGGCCCGAAATGAAATACTTATATCTTTCACGCACTAGCATATTGCCATTCAGTAAAGTCTAAGATACTTTCAGATTTAATCTCGAATGTTACTAATAATAAACTAAGCGTTTTAAAAGCGATAAGTTCAGTTCTTAAAAGAATATTTTTTGTGCTTTTTAGTGTGATTGATTTAAATAAACATGTATTCAAATCATGAGACGTCAGATTAGAAATATTCAGTATTTTTCTTAAATTGCGCTAGTTGGAATCATCGAAATCATTACATATTTTTTTATAAGTATTTTAGGCGCATGGTGAGCAAGCGGCTAATTTTTAGAAAAATACTACTGCAAATATAAACATCTGTATGCCAAACTCTTAACACTTCAGTCGGAATCCTAAAGATATGCTGTTTTTAAATATTTTGCGATTTTGCTCTTGAATTGCATTTTATATGACGTAATTGAGGAAAACGACGCTTAATATTAAAGCTAAAAAGATCCCTTCCCTCCCCCAAAAAAGTTAGTGAAGTTGAAATGTGAATGTAAGAGCAAACTGGTAAACTGCGAGCTAAACAAGAGCATAAAATACCGTAACAAACCCTTTTGGGTTACCGTTTAAATTTGAAATAATTCAGTCTTTTTAATAGTATAATCTATTATGATTCTAAAGTACTGAAGCTTCACGAAAATGTGATTAATGCGTTCGAAAATAAAAATTATTGGAAGGTTCATGGATCAAAATGAAAGATTTTTTAATATATGTTTTAGTGTAAATCAGTGTGTTATTGATTGAACGAAGTAGCAATTTAGAAAGTTTAAACGCATTTCTCAAATCTTATTTCCCTCCTTTTTTTGAAGTAATACTTATAATGGCGTAAATTAAACTATATTGAAATACTTTGTCGTAGTTAATGCCTATTGTTCTAATATAATATTAGATACGGAATCTCTCTTGTTTTTTTATTTATTTTTTGTTTGTCATTTCAACAAAAAATATGCAGTTAAAATAAAGTAAAATATTTTTATTTCCGAACCGAAAACGCTTTTTTGGGGGGCCAAACTTAAATAATGGCATAATTTTTTTGAATTTGCTTAAACGCATGATTATTTTTTAACTAAAATCAAGCATTGCGAAAAAACAAAGATTAAGACTTTCTTTCCAACTAAAATTAAATTAAGACATTACTACTTTTTATTGCTGTAAAATAATAAAATAAAGGTATTATTAGTACAGTTTTGCAAAAAAAAAAAAAAAAATTGTTATCTTTGTAGAAACATGGCTTTTATTTTGGAAAGAATTTTACCGTGTTAATATTTTGTTGATTACTTAATTCAACGAAGAATTTTAGAAGTATAAATATGTTGATTCCGAATTATTTTTTGCGAAGAGGAGTTTTCTTCGTTCATCTAAATAGAGCGCGTGATCCGGATAATTAGATTTCCGCTTTAAAGTAAAACTAGAGCTTCATTTGAAATCTTGTTCAAACACATAAAGCATAATTTGGTATGAGGTGTCTTTTCTCCCCGCACATTTCTCCTCCTCCTACACAAATTTCTTCCTACACTCATAACTATAAATAGAATCATCTACCTTTCTTTCCGGAGTAACGTCTTTTAAGACGACAGTATACTGTAAATAGTTTTTTTTTTCATTGTTATTTATTAGTCTTTGTTAATATGGGTATATCTTTAATGCAACTATTCGAGGAATGTAACTAATGAATTCCTTTCTATTTTCAGCCTTAATCTGCCCATAATTGTAGTTGTTTTTAGTGTTATCAGTGATAAGTTTTTGAATTATGAAGCGCTAAAATTCAATATTTTGCACTTTCTTTTGTTAAAGAAACATTAATTTGTAACCAGAATTAAATGTATTAGATATAAATATGAAAAAATGCCATATGATTTTAGTTGTGACAAGATTTTGTATTGAATTTACATCAGGCAATTACTATTACGTGACAAATGGTGTAGAACAAATAAAGTGAAGATAAATACATGAATTTATGTACAACATAAACTAAAACTCACTACACTTTTTGAAAATTCTTTAAAATAATAATAATTGAACTGCCGTTGGAAGATGCTATTTGCAACAAAATTAATTCCATAAATTCAGAATTTTTCTGCCAAAAAGAAAAAAAAATTAATTAAATTAAATAAAGTCCATGCTTTAGCAATGGCGCTGCACAATCGGAAGCATAGAAGAGAGGAATCGGTTCTTCAGCTGAACTTCCATTTTTGTACTCGTTTTATATTCATTTGCTTGAATGAAGAGTTATTTTGCGTGGAGTTTGTAAAGTTTTATTTGAATTAAGTAGAATATCTTATTATTTTGGCGTTACTTTCACTTCTGCTTTCGTCAACTTCCACTAGAACGCAAGTTAGTTGCTTGGCAGCACACGCGGAAAGCCACTCTGTAGCTTCCCTGCTGGTTGAATTTAGCTTATCGGCTTAAGCGTCAGCTACCAGTTTTTGCTTCCCGAACACTTAGGTTTACAAATACAAGCTTTAGTAAGACATGTTGATATTGTATTTCGCAATCATATGAATTTCAATATTATTGTTTTAAATTATAATTCAATATGTGCTTTGAATTATTATACTTTAGTTAAAAAGTACGCGAAATGATACTCCGTCTGATAGTTTTTACATTTATTGAGGTCGTTGTAACAATTTAAAATAATAGAATAGCCGTATAAGCTGAGTTTATATACATCGCTGATAAATTTGTTCTTCTTGAAAGGGGAATCAATTCATACAACTTTCTGTATCCATACGCACAGACTGTGTGATAGCACTAATAATTGTCATGCGTGTGTTTCAGGAAACCGAAAATTAGGTCAGTCGAAGTCGCAATGATAAACCATCGTTTTCAGTGCTCTATGCAAGGTGCATCCAATCCGAAATTCTAGATACTTCCAAATGCATCCATGTTCACATCATGCATTGTATTCCGACAAACTGAAACCGCATCTGTACAAACTCCGTCGCCTCAGCAGCTTCAATCAAGTGAAATCCGTAAACGGCAGAATGGAAACCTGTCAACAGGGCAGAATTTGCTACAGGAGCATTGATAAAAATTTTGATTATTCACAATGGATTCGGAAATCCTTTGGATTTATATAATAAATTACATTGTCATAACACGGAGATGTTTATACTCAAAATTGTTGAATGTGAGCAAAGAACAATCTCTACGCATGCGCAGAAGAGCCAGTACATTCGCCGAAACTACCCGGTGCAATGCCATTTTACGGCATCCTTTGTCTTTAGCTCATTCGTGTTTTAAAAGACATCAACAGCAAGTAGGTGAAAAACGTAATTCATTAGCAGGACAGCGCTGTCTTAAGCTTAGACGAGAATGTGGTTCTATGTTTCCGAAGACGAAATCTTACAGAAATTTTTACATTTATGTAAGGTAGTACTGTCACGCATACATAGCAACCTTGTAAAGTATTTCCTTATAAAGGCGTTTTATGACCAGCAAATTGATTAGTCACTCCTGGCCTTTTCGACCGCTGAATTCAACGTCGATGAAATTTTGTTTGTATGACTATTTAAAGTTTCGAATATACACCAGCAGCCAATCAATCAGCTGTAAAGCCGTTCTATTCATAGGGTTCTCGGGGGAGAATTTTATAATTTCAAGGGGGGAATTGCGGTCATGCTTTCATTTACCTGTTAAATATTTCATTTTAGTTTATGAATATAGAAAACTACTTTTATTCAAGTTTTGGTATTTATCAAGATTGGAGCAAAATGGGGATATTGTGTAGCAATGGTGAAAGGGGTTCATGGAGCAAAAAAAAGTTGAGAACTGATAGCGTGAATTGCTGTGTAATGAAGCAACTGCACGTTGGTTTCATTTCGTTAAATGATATCCGAAGAATGGAATGATAGTACAATGTCATCTGTTTGCTCTGTTTTGAATAAATGTTTTGTTCTCAAAGAAGACTCCTAATTAATGGTATAAATTTTTATCCAAATCTCATGTTCATACAAAAACATATTTATTTTAATGAATTTTCAGGTATGGTGACTTGTGTGTATGTCCGTAAACGTCGGAAAGATGTCGTATTTCTGTTTCTTACTTTCTTTTCTAGCTACTATATTCTGGGGCCAGAAGTACGTAATATAGTACATTTGCTTAAATTGTTCTCACTTGATGACCATTGTATGTTTCTTATTTTTATAGCGTTTAATATGTGTGATATATGTAATATCATTTTGAGTGACAGTGTTTAATATCATTTGAAGTTAACTGTATTAATATGAAAAAATTAAAGATTGACAGGTTTTCATATCTTACGTTTCGGAGCATTGCAAAAACAAACTTCAAAAAATTTTTTTTTCAAAAGCAAATTGTAATACCGTATCCATGTAAGATGATGAGAAGTGTGAGTAACACTGAGCAAGAATAGAATAAAAAAGATGCATAGGACAGTTTTTAAAAATGGATTAAGAGCTCAGCAAAGCAAAAGCTAATATGTGATCAATGGTATGTTAGGAAAAATAAGGGTAACCGCCCTTCACTGCGTCGCAAGACATGCGACATCTTTTCATTTCCAATACAACGTCGCTGATGATTTCTTGAGACATCAAGGCTTATTTCTGTAGTAGCTGCAATCGCATTTACGAAATTATTATTGGCGGCATGTCTCGAATCTTCTCTCTAGAGCAGGGATTCTCAACCTGGGAGGAGGGATTTCATAATTTCGGAGGGAGAATGCTGTTACCCTTTTATTTACCTGTGAAGTATTTAGTTTTAGTCTGTTAATATAAAAAACTATTTTTAGTCAAATTTCGGTATATATCAACATTTTTATATATATTTTAGGTTAGTTTATGAAACGCATTAAAAATAATTTAAATTTAAATAAATATATATGTATTTTTCGAGTTTTGGAAAGGAGGGGGGAAAGGATCGTCTATTAATAGTGAAAAGGGTACATGCGGGGAAAAACGTTGAGAACCACTGCTCTAGAACGTCTCATTTTTGTTCTATTTGATTTACGTTCAGAAGCTGTGTGGGCCAGTCTGTGCAGCAAGTATCTTTTCTCTCCCTCACGGCTTACTGATAGCCCTTCTGCAATGAAATGTAGCATTTTACCCATGAAAAAGAGTACAGTGTTCAGAGTACTTCGGAGGAGATATATATGAGGAACAGAATCTCGGTACAATAGTGATCATCAGTGATTGAACATTCTTGGAAGATTTGTCGCTTCTATACTTTCCTAAACGAGAACTCCGGCACTTTCATATCTATGCCTTGCGACGGTGATGTAAAAATGATTATATGTTCCCCATTCTGTGAAGGTTCGTAAACGTCCGGAATCGCTAGTAGAGCTAAATAGGCTCCCTTAAAAAGCAGTCAAATCTCATGAACGAGTTTTCCAGTCCTTTTGTTCCCGGCACCACATAAAACGCCGTTTTCGATGAATAGATGTCAGTGGCACACATTGAACTAGTCGTAAATTAAACAGACAACTTACGTGCAATCAGCTGGCCACAACAAAGTATGATATCGGGCATGTTTTAATGGTTTGCGCCAGCCATGCGATTTCACCCTCTGTCAGCCGTTGAGCTTCCTTTGCCTGCAAGACAAGATGCCATCCTTCATTGCCGTGCCTATTCGTGAACGATTCCTATTATATTTTTTGGACAGTTTTTCTTTATTTTGAAATGCCGTCCAAGTTCTTCGCACGATGCAATTTGCAACCACGCACTCTGCTAACTCGACTTTCTTTCCGTTTTCCAGTGATTCAAATTTAGGGTAAAGTCGTCCAAATATTGTCTACGGGACTGTTTGTTGGCATATCTCTTTATGGCAGCTTACTGAATCGGAAAGGCACCTCTTGCACCCAACCGACCGCAATTGCATCTTCCGCATTAAACCATCCAGCTATATTATCATCGTCCATGTCTTAAAAATTTTAACATACGTAGTAAATGTTTTAGTTAATTTTATATATAGGAGTCTTTATATATATAAAGTTCTAAATAGAAACACGTAGTGTTCATTTTTTTTTAGTCCTAGTTACGAGTTATGATACTGAGTAATAATATTCCGTAATAATACGGAGATATATGCTGAACTGAGACTTACTGATATTAGTGAGCTATTTTTTAAGTACTTTATCGCCGTGAGCCACCATTTATCAATGATTATTACTAAAGTAAATAGTTAATTGTATGTGTTTGCCGTGTCAAATAGTTAATCGCAACTATTTAACACTGACAATGGATACCAAAATGCTAGAAGAGATTAATGTAAAATTAATTTAAGGTTGGCCTATCAACGACCACCAGTAAGTATGTCCAATATCCTACTATAGCGTAATTTTCGTATACTAATCGTTATCGTCTTAAATTGCGTGTCTTATATAAATTAAAATATACTTTCATTTTAGACCAAAAAACTCTCATTGTAGCATTTTACGTTTTTATTTAAGTCATTTCCTGTGTCAGTATATTTTCTCTTCCATTTACCTTGACATTAAAATTGCTTAATGCAATAGCATATCCCAGCAATTTATGTAATCCTTCAAATTTTATCGAAAAGAGAAATGAGTTAATCATTCCTTCGTATCAAAGAGAAGTAGTGTTGTTGAAGCTTCAAATTTGACCAATCATTATGAATTATTATGTGGTCAATTTAATGGTATTTTTGGAAGTTTCTTTGTTTTCGAACTTTTATTAGTTTTATATATTTTTTGTTATCCATAAATTCATGGAAATCCCGAAAGTATCGCCCTAAAGTAGGCTAGTTATGTTGATATCTGGCATTTTTCTTATCTTTCACCAGTTACTGAAAGTAGCCGAATTCTTCGGTGAATAGCCATTCCCAAGGGGAACAAAGGAGCGGATAAAAGGCCCTTGACATGCTTCTGGAGTGTCTGAGAAGCCATTCCAGTACAGCATCTAAGTACTTCACTGTGTCCTTGTTAGTCCAGCCATCTGTGTGGATATGTGCTACTGTATAATTTCCGAGTCCCTATTGACTTCGCCTACCACAGTTATCGTAAGATGACTCCCCTGGCTACCTTTTCTTGGCGACAATTGATTTTTCTACTCTGTGTTTTTATTTTGTTCTGCCGAAACAATGAGTTCTTGGAGAAGTAATTTGTAAGGAGAGATCTCGAATTGGTGCTTCCACATTGAATTCTCTTTGTTACTCGCAGACTTGACTAGTACGTAGTGTCCCCGTAGTGTGGTTCTAAGTGACTCAAATAGTGTTCTTTATTACAGTTATTAACTCTCTCTGTGAAGGTAATTTTCTGTTATCTTCGACTGAGGAAAATGATAAGTTCATGCTCCAGAGAAAATCTAAGTGATACTGGAATCAGATATGCAGCTACTATATATGTTTTTACAATTGGAGGAAGTTCGTTGAACGCGTATTTTGATACTATTTTATATGTTACGGCTATTTTCCCCCGTATACGTTATTTCAGTTTGTTAGCCTCATATTAAGTAGTAGCCATGCTTATTTTAAGGAATTTCCACTTGAAAGATAAAATTTCTCAGTTTTTTTTTTAAGAAAAAGCCATTGTTATGGCTAACTTAATAAAATTTTCTCTTGTATGCATAAGTAGATTTTTCAAACTGATGGTGTTTCATTCAATTTTCTCGCTGAAAATTTTCTTTTTCAAGAATCTACCTTCCATAGCATTTACTGAGTTATATATTTTTGTTTTGCTGATCTGTACAACTAGGCTATATTTGTAATAAAGAATCCTGCGTTGCTTTCAACTCCTGTGCGCTAATGTAAAATGTGGGTTGTATTCATTCGTTTATTTAAATTATTGCATATAAATGGTAAAATAATTGGTAGTTTCTTCTGGGGTTTCGAAAGTTTTGAGTAAAATAATTATAATAAACATAGGAAAAAAATCATAACAATACATAAAGAATCTCTGACTTCGTACTCGTAATAGGTCATGCTACGTTAAGTGTAGACTTAATGCCATCATAGCATTCCCTGGTGGACTCAAAACTTAGTGTATTTTAAAATTCGCTGAATGTGAGTAGGTTGGGGCGTTACAACGGTGATTTCGTCGAAAGTTTCAAACTAAAGTACCCACAGCTGATACAATCCGTGTATAGTAACTGGCTGACTGTGTGTTACAAAACGAAGAGGTTGACCGAGACTGTGCGCTGAGACCAAATTCTGCAGTTTCGCCAAGGTTGTAACATATTGGGTCCCTTTAAAGTACATACAAAACTCTGAGAGATTCCCTAAGTATTGATATGCCACTTTCTTGCTATATTTGTTGAGGTTTTTATATCGTAAACTTTCGAAATCCCATAGTGAACTAAATAAAACGAAATCACCTTATATTTACTAAATTAGTTATATAGAATACTATCCGCATAATTGTTTTCAATTAAATTTAGAATGTAGTTTATGCGTGAGGAAGAAGCTTATATAGGTAATTAATAAATCAATTGTATTCATAATGTATGTACATAATTTTTAATTAAATGTTTATAAAAGACACATGGGCATTATTACATGCATTTACTGGTTCCTGTTTCTTTTAAAACAGCTATAGCGTGCTTACCTTGGTTAGATAAGTATATTGTCACGCTATACGCAACAGCTTTTGGGGTTTGTTGGGGTTTAAACTAAACCAGAAAAAACAGACTAAACTAGTTTGTTGGGGGGTGATCATGAAGTCTTCAAAAGAAAGGAAGTTATAGAAATGTCGTCGCAAATGAAATTCTTAACAATATTCAGAGGTGCTACAACATGATAGCATTCAAACCTACATCCACCAAGAAGCTCATCAGCTTTCTTTCTTTCGATGAGTTCATGATTTCCTCAACAAACTGGTTTACGTAAAAACTTTTACTTATGAGGGAACAATATACATTGATGGTTTTATGCCTAGATACATTATTATCTGTAAATATGTATATGTATTATATATGTTTGTGCGTATTATGCATAACTTTGCTTTAACCAATTAAATCGCTAACTAGATCTATTTTAACGCATGTTCCACTTTAGAAGTTTGTTGCTCAGATTTTAAAATGACTTAGTGTAAATATAATAAACACACAACCGAATTATTCTCTTTTGGCAGAATAGTCAGATTTGACACAAAATTTATTCTAGTACTGCTTTTATATTGAATGCAATGGAGGAACCAGAACTGATTCATTGATTATGCTTTGTAACAGTTGACAGTTTCGTTAGGAACCCGTTGACTTTCAATTAGTTCGAGTTTAATTCTGTTTCTGCATCCCATGTGATAGTAAATAATTCGTTGTTCTTTTAAAGTAATAATTTGCCCGCCTGTAGTCGCCAAACGGGTCAATCGGAGCTTATTAAATACTATTTAATCAATCCTACTTAGGAATGAGTCTTAGTCACATAAGACAGCCAGACCTTAACTGGCGGATTGTAAACTGGTGGCCTTTACTGGAGTAAATCGTCTGGCAGTATAAAAGAAGCAAACAAATTAATGTTAAATTCTTTCAACAGTGTTTCTTTTTATTTTTATTGTACAAATTCCAAAGTATGTTTATTTCATGCTTTTGGTTGTAGCCGTGAAATATAGCTTTAATGAGAAATAAATGTAGAAATGAAATGTTTATAAAAGGGTTGACGCTCGTTTTAACGGTCTTTCGCATCATAAAGAAAAAGGATAGTATAACTAGTGGCCGCTATAGCGGAGGTGGATTTATTCGTCATTTGAGGACTTTTATCATTGTAATGTAGTAGTTACTATCATGTGTAGTCTTTATAATAAGCGTCAATTTAAGTATTTTTTATAATTTTATTTTTATCATTCTTTATTTGATAACTCTAATTCATCTTTTCACCGCATATAAAACTGTGTTATTTTGCTGCATTCCTGTAAGGGCATCACAAGAATTTCAATGTTTACCAGTGTCATTAATTGCTTTCTCCTGCTGGCTTGTGGGATGATGGACGCTTTTCATCTGATGATGGATGAGTTTTTATTATCACGTTATAAACTGCTTTATACATTTTTGGAGTTCCAAGTTCTGTTATACTTTCTAGCGAGAAGTGTTTGTCAGATGTTAATTTGGTAAACTTTTTAATTTTAAATAAGTTGTTCTAAAATAGCTTCTTAATGGAATTTTTTTAGCATTTGATAAATACTACAAAAATTCCATTTCTTTTTGTTAATAAATACACTTATGCATATTTTTTGTGACTTTATAATGTATTTTCGCATGCCTTCGTGATGGAATTGGAAGCACACTTTAACGCGTATTCGAGAGGCCCAGAGTTCAAATCTCGGACAGGACGCTATAGATTTCATGAATTTCCTCACTTTCGAAAAAAAATTCTAAATGACTCTGCAGTGGTGCCCGAACTAAAAAATGGCGGACGATAATTCGTCACTCCCAGTATTTGGCAGTGGAGTCCTCTAATCCCCAGTTTCCCGTTAAAAGGGGAGTATTTAAGGTTCTTTCTCCCTCCTTTCCTCGTGCTTCTGTGGTGTAACTGGAAGCACGCTTCACATGTATTCAAGAAATCCGGAGTTCGAATCCTGGTGAAGGCTTTGCACATTTTTCACTTTCCTTCATCGATGTAATGTAATGGTTCTGTAACCTTTTTTATGTTTATTTGGCTTCTTATTTAAGTCTTTTTAACCGATTAATTACATTGTAACGTTTTGCTCAAAGTGAATTCTGAATCATTGTCAGTACCCTTATTTTTAACAAAACTCAAATTCAGCATGTATGCTGAATAAATGACTAAGAACATTAATCCCTGAGAGATTGTCCTCATATGACTATCTTAGTACTTTACTTCATATTCTGTTTGCTGTTGAGCCTAAATTCTACATCCTTCTTTCTATCGCATGCAGAGAAAGCATTGGATGTTGCTCAATAAAAAAATGAGTGTTGTTATTTTCGTTTTAATTCGTATAAATCAAGAAATCCATTGTCGCTTGTGAATTTCAGAAATTAGTGCATCTTACCTTGGCGGCGGACCATAGGCGTCTTGGCGACAGTTTTTGTTTTCTGTCATGTTAGTCTGGATTGGAGACATCTGAGGATCTCTTATACTTCTTCTCCAACTGTTCATGAAAATTTCCGAGTCATTTGAATTTTATTTTTCTAATCCGCATACGCATGGCATATAATTAAGGAATGGCCTACTGACGTAGAGACTGGCTCCATTAATCATTAAAATAACCGGAGGTAAGTCACAGTCCTAGTCTAATACATTCATCAAATATCGCTTATTACACTTAATTTAGTATGACTTTCTAACAGCTTTATGAGGATTTGCTATATTGTCACATTTTTGCACTACAGAGCATTATTAGAATAGAAAAGATTTCTGGAGGGTTTTAAAAGCTGTTGAAGAGTATTGCTATGAACAGATTGATAAAAAAAAACACTATTTAACTGTCCTTAAAAGCATTTTCTTATGAGTGTAAAGGTATGATTGTAAATGTGCGCATCAGCGAAGCACCTATGGTTGTGAAATATTCGAAAGTGACTGTTATTCATGTCTACAGGAAATGGAGTACCAAACGAAAAATTAATCTCGCGTAAGATTTGCAATTATTGTACTAGATGTGTGGAGATGAAATGAGAATTTACGCATTTGCCCAATTCTCTTAAAGGATATAAATACGTCAAATTACAGCTAATCCTAATCAGTGGGCAACTTCATTTGCTTTTAAGAGTAACATCCGAGCCAAATTAGATCATATCAGATAATACAAACTGACTGAGTATCTTTGCTGTGTGCAACTAATAAAATTTAAAATCTTCGTTTTGCATGGGTTTGCAGCGATGAATGAAAGGAAAAGAGTTACGTTATCTGATAAATCTCGTTTTCAAGAATACCACGAAACTGCTATGAGAAGAATATAGACGAAAGAAAGCCTGGATCCATAATACATCGTTTGAACACATCAGACTGATAGAAGTAATGGAATTTTTGGGAGTCTTTAATTAGTATATTTTAGGAGTCTTAGGAGTCTTTAATTAATATGGATAAACATATGAATATTTAGTGGTATTTAATATTTTCGCTGACTTGTGTTATTTAAAGATTTTCCTTAATTAAATATTTACGCCTCATTCAGCATTGCTTATGGCTTAGACAGATAGTTTCCGTAAGACAGTGCTCCATCGTACAAACTCACATTATTTGAGGATAACCTTAACAGGTTATCGATATCTTTATCATCCTCAGTTGGTCTTCGAAGTTGTTGGATCTCAGCATTTATGTAATAAAGTCGGAAAGGCAGAGAAGAACTGAATCCAGAACCATCGGATAATAGAAAATTGGAATGCTGAAGTTAGCGGGTACCGTTTCACATTTCTTTAGCCATCTACCAGTTTCGCGCAGAGTCCAGCCAAGGACTAGTAGTCTAACAGTGTAATAGAATCTGTAAAATGACTGTTATTTTGCATTAACCAGTTATTTATAATTTCACCTTTACTGTAACTTCTCCTTTCCGTTTCGTCTCCTGAAATGTAAATGCGTTTCAGAGTATTTAAGCAGAGGTTTTTGGATGGTAAGACATAGTGTGTTTCTGTCTCTCAAGGCCACATTTCTATAGAACTGCCATCTCTAATAAGTTTACAATCATTCGGCTTTGTGTTATTTGCTGCCGTCTTTTAAATTGTTACGCCCGTTGGAGCTTTGAGCCAACTTAATTTAAATTTACTTGTAATGTCTTTGTAAGGTTTTAGTTAAACTAACAAAGTTTTATTTTAATTTAAATCTTTCTATCTCTTCTCATTTTCAACTTCCCGTTAGAAGAAGCGCGCGTTTTTATGCTAAT
>KK118370.1:0-16115 GCA_000611955.2 Stegodyphus mimosarum | reverse complement strand
TTTTTTTTTTTTTTTTTTTTTTTCTGTATCCTTCCCGAGTTGGGAAGTGGTTGTAAATAATTGTGATCTAATAAAAGAGGATTTTAAATCCCTTTCAAGGGCAGTTCTTCTACCACTTAATCACAGTATCTATCACAGAACATAGCTGCATTCAGCTCCCTGTTCAATGTCAGGACTTTAAGCTGTTACGAAGATGTTTGCCAAGAATATGCACCGAACACTGAGTCCTGACATCTTTAACTACTAAACCACATTTTAATTTACATTTGCCACCTTTTAATTTATAACCACATTTTAGTTTACAAGTTGCATGGCCAGCCACAAGTGGTTGACGTCTGTGAACACGAGAACTGCATTTGTGTTCTAAGTTATGTTTAAATAAAGGCTATTTTAAAACCTTTCCAAGACTTCTTAGTTAATTTCAGACGCAGTGATAATTCTCTTTACAGTCTGTTAGAATTCTGCAACTACTTTATGCTACCAAACAAGTCAAACTCTATAAGTCTTCTCCTTGTCGCCTGGAAATTTTTACTGAAAAAGAAAATGTAGCTGGCATTAAAAAAGTATTTTTTCTGTATTAAAAGAATGCCAGCTTTTCAAAATAGCGAGCAAAACCGTCAAAGCCTTTCATTTTATATCAGATGTTTGTTTGCCTTTCTTTTTAACTTGAAAAGTACAAAGGGATGAAAACCTTGGATTAAAGAAATTTGTGGAGAAGGAATGGGTTAGGTTAGGTTAGGTTATTTAGTTATGGCAAAGCACACGAGGACTATCTGCCTAAAGGGAGGGATGCCTTCGTGGAGGACTTTCTAAGGGAAACTGGCTCGTATACACGTTACACATGGGGAAAACCACGAAAACGCCCATGCAGCCAGCCCGTTCGCGGGATTCGAACCTCGGACCGAACTACCAGTGTTCAGCGGCTTTACCGCTCGGCCGCTGGTGGGCCGGAGAAGGAATGATTGGGATGCCTGTATTTGCAGAGTCCGAACTTCTGAGGTAACCGGACGGCCTGAACAAAATTTTCCTGAGGAACAAATTAAAAATTGTTAAATATAACTTTGGTCATATCAAAAAGGTATTAACAGGTAATTAACCATCAGGCCCTTTCTCTGTTTCTATTAACTTGTTAAACAATGTTACATGGAAAAGAAAAAAGAAGTTTGTATAGAACAAAGTTCATTTCCGTCCATGTGGATGTGGTAGATAATTCTTGAAATTATACAGTAGCAAGCCCTTCCGAATTTTTGTGTTCATTTATATGCTTGTTTGTATTTGTTCATTCTGAATGAATTGACGGTACAGAAACGTTAAATGGAACTGGAGGGAAAAACTGTCCTGCTACCACATTATGAAACAAATAGATAGAGGCCGTCGTTAGGTATGCACGATGCAACAGTCAGTATATATAAAAGTTCAGCTGTCAATTTTAAAATTTCGTTTTATATTCTTAACCTATCTTCAATTTCCAATTCATTTATCTGCTTTATAATTAATTATACCTGTCTTGTATCTAGATATATTACAATAGTGGTCGCGTACCAAAGCATTAAATAGAAAAAATTAAATAAGAAATTTTGAGCCTCAGTTCCACAGTTTTAATTAAAGAAAAATCTCGTTTTGGCATTTTGCGTTGTTTCACTACAAGAGTTGTTTCACTTTCAAGTTGTTGTCACCAAATATTATAGCCCTGTATTATATTTGAAGAAATTAAATAATGAAGAATCTGCATAAATGTATATCTTTCTCGCATTGTGATAAAACAACGGTACCAAGAGCCATCCAATTTTGAATGGCGTAATCCTACTGCGAATATGGCCACCTGGAAGCTAAAATTTGGAATTTATTATCGATTTCATATTTTGTAAAACTTTACCGAATTTTGATGAACAAACTCAAGGATTTCAAAGCGAGCATTGGCAACGTTGTACAGAAAAAGCATTTTTATCTCCAGCGCGCGAGAGTGTGTGTCGGAAATTCTAAAGATATGCTCATTTTAAAATTATTTTGCGATATTGCTCTTGAACTGAATTTTATGGTTTAAGTGAGAAGAACATGATATTTAATAAATAAAGGTAACATACAAAATGTTAAAAAAACGCCCCTTTGAACGTAATTTAAAATCTGAAACCTTTGAGTTTTTTGCATCTTTTTATGTATATATACTGGCTATCATAAATTAAGGGAAAATAACAAAAATCACGGTTACTGAAAAGGTTACATGTAGAATTTTATGAAACTTACCCACAATATACAACACACAATAAGGTATCAAATAACATAAAAAGAAATTACCAGACAATTATGGTAGCATAGAAATTAACACATGTATAAAATAAACAAATCGAAGGTGTCAGTTTTCTATAGGAAAAGCACCTTCAATATGGAATATGATCGCCTCTAGAAGCAATACAGCACATACAGCGATGTGTGATGCTTTCAATTATGCGGTCTATCAGTTCCATAGGAAGCGAGAGCCATTGATCTTGCAAAGCAGTTGCAAGCGCGTCAAGGGTCTGAGGGAGCGGCTTGAGAGCAGCTAGACGTCTCCCTAAAGCATCCCAAACGTGCTCGATAGGATTCAAGTCTGGGGATCGAGGTGGCCACTCCATGCGCATAAATGTTTCCTGAAGATAATCATCTACGATGCGAGCCCTATGTGGTCTTGCGTTGTGGTTCTGTAACAGGAAAGCATCACCTATTGCCCCGACATATGGGCGCACATAAGCATCAAGGATGTCATCTCTATAAATCTGAGTATTCACGGTTCCCCTTAGAAAGACATGGAGGTCTGTGAGTCCACCCAAAGAGATGCCACACCAAACACAGACACTGTCTTTTCCGTATGCATCTCTTTCACAGATGTTTGACGGATGATAACAGGTTCCAGGTTCTCTCCATATTAAATGACGCCTAGATTAAACCTACACTCATCCGTAAAGAGAACAGAAGCCCTCCATTGATCAGGTGTCCAGTGGACATGTTGTTGTGCCCACTGCAAACGGTCCCTCCTATGGCGTGACGTGAGCGGCACGCAAATGGCTGGTCGCCTCACATACAGACCGCCTTAGTGAAGCCTTCTACGCACAGTTGACGTTGACACCAACTTTCCGGTGGCTGCAGCAAGGGAGGATCTAAGAAGAGTCGGAGTAGCAGTTCTATTCCTGCGTGCACATAATGTCAAATATCGGTCATCGGCGCTCGTCGTAGCAGTTGGCCGTCCTTGGCTGAACCTCCTAGATGCCGAATCTGCGGTTTGAAATTGCCTCCAAAGTGTATGAACCACAGAAGGACTCGCATTTAGCCATCTGGCCACTTCTGTTTGACTTTGTGCTGCCTCTAGTCTCCCAATGGCTCTCCGTCGTAGTTCTGCAGGCAAATGATGCCTGGAGGTCATTGTTACGAATTTGCTATCTCAGATTTCTGATGTGAAATGTGTGGGCTTGCTCTCAAACATGGAATTTTATGCTCCTCGCAGATGACGTCTTCCGAGTGCAGCGCCACTAATTTGCATATTGCAGTTTTACTCAGCTTCTCTTACTTGGCAACATATTCAAATATTACACGGTTTGGTTTATTTTTCAGGCAGTTATTGTTATTTTTGTGATTTTTCCTTAATTTATGATAACCAGTGTATATAACGTAAAGTCAAAAGAAGCGAAGCTTTCCCGGAAACGTATCAACACAGGAGTATGTGTCTATTTAACGTGAGTAAATAAATGGCTAGCTCGCTAAATTGGCTAGATACCGCCAAGTTGGCAGCGCGCCAAACTCGGTATCCGTTTTGTCCGGTCAAGGTATATTTGTTATGTGTGTTGTAATTGAATAAATGTGATTGATCACTGTTTGTACCTGTAACCGTATCTGGCCCTTAGATATAACTTTAACCGTATGTGCCTTCCAGTTATTTCGACAAATTGAATTTACCAGAGATTTTTCGGCAGCCGGGTGAAAACTATATAAGATGCGAATGAGCATTTGCTCTTAGTTGTTAGTTAAGAGCTGAATTCAGTATTAAGATATCCGTATTAGCCTCGCTGTTTAGATGCGCTTTGCGTTGTGTTATGTTTAACGTTCTTAGTAGTTTGAAGTGTAACTACTGATTATACTCTGTGAAAAGTTTTACGAGTATTTTTGTGAAAAATTCCAGAACTTCGAAGTGTTTTTTTAGGTAAAATAAATTTATCGAGCTATCGTAGGTTCTGAGTGCATTCAATGTATTATAAATCAGTGCACACGCAACAATATTAGCACATTTTATTTTAAGGCTTTTCTGGGTAATTTGTACTTACTAATAGAGTTTCTAGGCTGTGAATGCATCTACGACATCCAAAAAATAATGGAATGTGATCCTAAGTTGCTTAAACGCAAGTCATTCAGTCAAAAAAACTGCATATTAGAAAAGATTACCGAAAACCATAATTTCTTTTTTCACTCTGCTTTATTTTGCGCTTCCATTTTATGAGCATTACGTGTTTTTATTGAAAGATTTTTCATTTTTAGCACCAAATTGCTCTTATTTTGTATCTGTACCGTGTGGAGACTTTAGAATGGTTTTTGTGGCTAAAATGGTGCATAAATTTTGCTTTTATTCCATAATAGTAATCATTTTTAAGCTCCATGTTTTTCACTTTATAAGGTGTTTCTCCCGCCTTCTTAGCATGTCTTCGTGGTGTAGTGGTCAGCACACTCAGCCCGTATTCGATGAGTCCGAGGTTCGAGTTCCGGCGAGGGCATTGCTCATTTTTCATGTTTCCTGCTTCGAAATAACCTAATGTCTCTACAACTTTTAGTTCGATATTTCATTTTCAAATAATAGTTCGATTCATTAATGACGGAAAATAAGTTATCAGATATTTCTGTGAATCGGGATAAAAAGAACATGAAGACGTTTGAAGAAAAGGAACATTCGTCTTAGTCAATTTCGTTCTAAATGATGTAAAATTCGAGATAAGGCCATTGATTATCACAGCGGTGTTAATAAAGGAGGTTAGTACTTAGCTGAGGTGAGAAATCATTTGTTTACAATAAATTTTGAACTGAATTCTTTTCAAATCGTAATATATACAGGGGTAGAAGTAGAGTTAAAAGTAAGGGGAATATCAGACTGTCATAATAAATCACCAGATATTGTTCCCACTTACTAGCCTTCTTTTGATTTAAAGCTTTGTTATTCCATGCCAGAGAACCAGCTCCGCTGTCTTCAGCAGCCCACCATGACAATGAGATCTTAATATTTAGTGCACTGAATGAAACAAATACAATATAGAAAGGTAACAGTAACAAGCTGAACTAATTGTGTTTGTACATGGCTGTTAGCCTTTCCATCGGCTATCACGCTGCATTAACCAGTGCTTTTTATTGTTATGCAACGTATTGAAATATGCGTATATATTATACACAATCGTGTTAATTTTTTCTTACAATTAATTAATTTGTCAATCTCGGTCACAGTTTTATCAATAGTAGAAAAAGGAGAAAAAATCAGATTATCAGGATCAGGGGAGCATGTTTCTATAGTTTATAGCTCTGAATATATAAGAATTATTAATCTGAGACTTGACATAGTTCTACCCCATGTGTTCCTAATTATGTCATGATGCTGTATTTTTGCTGTCAGGTGTGGAGTCATGATCAGGAATCTTGAAAGTGGGTTTGTTGTTGCCTAAATTCTTTAAATTAAATTCAGATGTTAAAAGACATTTAAATATATAATGATCTACGTCTTCTGTTTCTCCTCATACACTGATTTCTGAGTAAATATTCTCGCATAATTCGCATTTAATTCTGTGTATTTTTTTTTCTGAATGAAACTCAAACAGATCTCTTTCAAATATTATTATTAGCTGCAACGTCCGTGCTTCATATGTTTCCTATCAACTTCGATGATCTTCGACGAAGATTGAAAATTGATTTTCTTGGCTTCTTTCAAATTTTTCTCGAACTTTTCTTCCTTGTTTCTTTTATTCCTTGCTGTTGAGGATCTGCTGTTTTGAAAACAATCGCACAACGGTGACTTCTGTCTTCTGAAATTTTTGGAAGATGTTTGATTGTGTGTTTCTCCCCAGTGCGCTATTGACGCCGAATTTTAGATGAAATATTCCTCAGACCTTTTCGAGGCTTTCTGGTGAACGAATGTAAGCTTTGGTGAAAAGTATTCTCTGCCCACTGCACCATTTTGTGTGGACGACCATTTTCTATCTCCTGCAAACTCAAAATAAAACGCCGGAGAACATAATGCCTTTATAGTTATAAATGTGAGCATAGTTTCTTAGTTATTCTGATTCCGTTCGGAAAACACCGCATCCAAAATTCAAACATGTAATCAAGAAATTATTACTATAGCTGTTAAAGGATGTTATTACCGTGAGATAAGTAAAAACTTTCTCATCTTGTAAAATCTGAATGTAAACGTAAATAAATTAGGAAAATTTCTCAATACGCTGTATGTGTTGAATTCCTGTCGTAAAATTCCATCTTACAAAAGATGCTACACACATGGTTATACATGGTTATCTTTAAATGTATGCGATAAAGCAAAGGAAACTAAAAAAAGGTAAAATATTCCACTTAACATGAATTCTGACAAATTTGAAGCTTTGATAGATATTGCTAAGTACTAGTCTGAGGAAGCGAGTAGCATAGGCAGAGCTTATTACTTCCTTAAAGCTGAGAAGATGCTAAATGTAAAAAAATTTGCTGCATGAAATGATGAAATTCTCTTTTAATGTTGAAATGAATGAGGCACTTCAATTATTGGCAGCATTAGTCAAATAAATTCCATAAACACTACGAATGTGAAAAATTTTTAAATGAATTTTCGTAACAGCTGCATGCTATCCATTATTAATGAATTTTTAAATTAATATCTAATTAACTTTTCTAATTAATATTCTACAAAATTCTAGATTTGAATGTTTCTGCATTTTTAAATAACTTAGTTAAATTGCACAGAGAATTTTAGGATTTTTTTCCCTCGTCGTTTAAGGTAATCAAAGCAATTGTCGGACAAAACAGTGATTGCTTTATCGCACGAGGCGAGTTTCTTAGGCATTGATTGACGTTTGTAGGCGTGAGGAAAAAACATATTTCTTTCATTTGAAAAAGATGCACATTTCACTCTAACCCGGAAGGCTAAAGGTTGATTTTCTTATCAGGCTGTAATGTCATCGAAAGATTGATTTTTCTGATATATTTCTGTATTAATGGTTCCTGAATTTCTTATCGAAGGAAAATATAAACATGGAATGTTCATTTGCGGAAGTATTTATCTTTTGTTTATCTCCAATTACATATTTGCGGATAGAGGTGTTGAAAATTGCTGTCACTGGCGGATAAAACTCTAGATAATAATAATTGACATTATTTTTAAATCTGTGTCAAAGTTTTTTGTTATCGTAAAATCAACCAGTGTCTCCTGAGATACCAAAAGCAATGAAATCTAATTCCACCTTTGAGGTGTAATCATTTTTTACACCTCAAAGATGGAAGCATTGTGTGAACATTTTTTTTACATCTCAAAGATGGAAGCAAAGCATTTTTTTTAAATTAAAGTTCCCTGAAAGTAAAACTGTCTAATTCATAATACACTGAATCTTCTCTAAGGTGGACAGTCATGATTTCAGACGGTTTTGTCTTCGATGATAGCGGTCGTTTTAGAGAGGTGATGTTCGATACTAGTGTTTAATTTATATTCTAGGAAGTAAGGGACATTTTCGGAGGGAATCATCTTATGCATATGGTAGGAACAAGAGGGTGTCCTGTAGCGTTGTACCTAACAGAATTTCTTTGTATCGTACCACAATAACACAAAATATAGACTCGGATGGTACACCTAATTGATTATAATAATAATGGTAGAAATAACGGGTTTTGAATAAACGTTACGTAGAATGGCTTTGGGAATTCGCAGGCGAACAGTTTTGAAAGATTGAATGTTGATAACTGTCCCCCCTTCGGCTTTTCTACTATTAAGGCCAGAAGTGGTGGACACTTTATTATGGAGGCACCTAATAGGTGGGGCACCTTTGCCTCCTATGAAGAGATGGACAGTTACAATCATACCTTCTCCGGGATTCGAACCCGATCCTTTTGATATAGCACTCAGCTTTCCTAACCACTATACCGTCTGGACGTCTGAATGTGATTAACTTCATCTATCGTATTTGTAGCTTCC
Organism: Stegodyphus mimosarum; assembly: GCA_000611955.2. Lineage (NCBI taxonomy): Eukaryota > Metazoa > Arthropoda > Arachnida > Araneae > Eresidae > Stegodyphus > Stegodyphus mimosarum. Next base: position 7,939 of record KK118370.1, on the reverse strand, counting down.
ATAGATTTGTATATATTATAAATTAATTCATTAGTGTATTTAAATGAAACATAAAACATTTATGTGCTTTAGATGTGTGGAAGTGGGCAAGTTAAACGCTTTTTTGAACATTAGTGCGCAAGCACATGTACCCCCCTGCCACACACACACAATTTGTTTTTAAAATTAATGTCTCGCGGGTGAGACAAAACGTTTTCTTGGAATAAAGATGCCTCCTGTTAGAGCGATTGTCTCATATTTGAATTAATTGCCACTCATTGAAATACTTAGTGGCTTAATAAATTTTATTTGATTTTAATTTGACTTTTCTCTATATGCAGTAAGACAGGTATTAAATAACTTGTCAACAGCTTAAGATAACTTTAACCTTTAAGCTGAGTGTCAGGTTAAATTCACACCAGAGAATTATATATGATAATAAGGAAATCATGTGAGACTAATAAAAATTAACGAAAAATACATTAAAAACAATCTCTATAACTCCGTTTCGTGTTTAAGATCCTTGTGTAATTTATTAAATTTCAGAATACTTCTCGTGCTTCTAAATTAATTTTAAGGCTGGAATATGGAAATCTCTATTGTTTAGTCTTCGACTAAACAAGTAAAATTTGAAAGAACGCTAGTCTGAATTTAAGAAATTTCAGTCCTTCCTGAGCTGTATTTGGAGATACTTATAGCGCTTGTTCCTTTATTGACTTTTGTGCTGAATGTTGCATTTTTATTAAAATAATATAGCATACTACTTTTTGATAAAAAAATAGCGTAGCATAGTTTTTGCTTACTTGGAAAGTCAAGCGATTAAAAAATGTTGTGGGAAAATATATATTATATATATATATTTTTTTTTCAAAACATCGGGAAGAATATGAACTTTTCAGAAAGTGAGAGAATTAAATGAAAAGTACATATCCTCTCAAGTAATAAAAAATTCAATGTTTTAGATAATACACAATAAATAAAAACTGCGTCTCTTGAAAGGAAATGAAGAATTGTTATAATCTTTGTTCCACTTCAAAAAGTATTTTAGCCACCTCGTGTGTGATATAATTTCATCTTCCGAAAACCTTCTTTTAAACCCTTTTCGATTTTAGTTTTTTACCTTTCACTTTAGAAACATGTCTGTTGTATTAACCCTTCTATTAATCTCTTCAAAAGTATTATAATTAGCCTTCAAAAGTGAATAGTGTAATTTTAGATGTCATTGCGTATAGTGGTTAGCGACGCTGAGTGCCATACCGATGAACCAGGATTCGAATCCGTGAGAAGGCATGGATGTTTGCAAAGGTATAATGTTTGTGCGGCACGGGTACACTTAAAATATACGGCGAGCCGAAAGCCTTCTCGAGTGGTTTGTTGGTAGACGACGAGTAGGCGAACCTTGAACATGCACCCAGCGGTGCTCTGCCTCAAAATTGGCGCGGAACTGGACTAAATCACTATATGGTGCTCAAGGCTGATGCCAACAACAAATGCAGTCTTGCACTCCTTACCTCGATAAAATTCGTGGACTTGTATTAATTACGTCATACAAATGAGATTAGCCACAACAACAATAAAACAGGAGTCATTGCCTTGTGTTGTTATATGTTATGGTAAACAAATATAATAATTTCAGTCCAGTGCTTCGCTTGGTTGTGTATTAATAAGTAACTACGCTAATTAAGAACCTTTTTCAATCCACTGTAATTTCTTTCATTGCTTTACTTTGAAATTCCAAAATAATAATATTTATTATGAATGAAGTAGCACTTTTAAAAGTTTTTTTTTTTTTTTTTTTTGGAGTGAATAGTTTGTCCACAGGTTTTTTTTTTAATCAAAACCTACCTTCTTTCTTTTTTTAAATGGCTAAGATATGTATCTTTTGTATTCATTTTCATTTTCATTGCAATAATAAATTAAATTAGTATTTTTATTTACCGCATTGCATGTTGGAACAAAACTATAAAATTATTAATTTTTTCAGCGTTATTTGTTAACTACTTTATTACCTTTGGTCAAGTAAAATCGAAGAAATTAACAATTGCATTTCAATCGAAAGGCAGTTTAGACTGAAGCGGCAGGTGGTTTCCTTTTGTTAATTTTTTTCATCTGAATTGCTGGCCTCAATCCAAGTGAATCAAATCAGATATGCTGCATACCCTTATCTCTGCACTATCATGAACTCGGAGCTTTAGTTCAGCTGCTGAAAGTTGTGTCACTCGTATTTTCTGACTTGCGCAATTAAAATATTATAACCGTATTGTTCAGCTAGTCAAACGACGTGAATAACTAAGCGCCATAGTTGTTTGCTTCTTTACGCATAATAAATTTAAATGCTTCCTTATATGGTTCATTTCGAGGTTATTTTACTTATTATTTTTTCACCTTGAACTATGTAATGAAAAGAGCCTTGAGTGTCTTTTAGTATTGAAAGAATGTCCATTGTTTGGAGGAATATTTTATATAAGCCAGTGAGTTGTTACGAATGCTTAGGATGCTTGTGTAGAACTAACTTATGTGACATAGATTCACTTTTTATCAACTTTAATATTTGTGGCAGTCTCGTAACACATTACGAAAACTTCGTTATGAAGCCTCTGCCAGAAAATGGAGTTTATTTAAGTTTGTTTTATTTGCCGTAAACTTAGATAATTGGAAATATATTATTTAGAAGAAGTATGATACTCATATGTGTTAATAATTCTTTGGTAAATGAAAATCAGTAACTTTTTCTGTATTCGTAGTTAAATAAAAGCTGTAATTTTAATTGAAATTAAAAACGAAAAAAGGGCACAAAATTAAAAATATGATAATTAATTGTCAATTTGAAAATGACGAAAGGTTTTTTGGGATGCAATATTGAATCTGTTTTTATATAAACAATTAACCATCAATGCCATTAAAAAGTTCTTTCTCTTTTCTCTCTACATTCTGTTAATTTCAGAATATCATGTATAATAGCATTATTTTTAAGTTAACTAAGTCATCGTGTATAGCAGAAGCGTTAAAGGTAATCTATCATCATACTGTACTCGATAAGTTTAAGCCATGTGTTAGGCTAAATTGAAACCCCAAAGTCTCAGTCGCGTGTTTGAACAACCGAAGCGTTCGTAATGCAAGTTTCCTTTTTAAATTTTCTTCTCCTTTACAGTTATATAAAGTAACTGTAGAGTAATTTGGAACATGTTCCAAAAATTTGCCTTTCTGAGATTCACAGGCATGTTTTTGTGGTAATGCGTAATATATGATGAATTCGAATATGTTTGGAAGAAATCATGATCCCAGTGATTTGGAATATTTTGAAGCCATAATTAACTTTTAAGGTAACAATTTGCTATGCCTTTTACGGAGATTTTCTTGTCGTGTAATCTATTTCAACTGAGCTGACAATCTTTCCATAAGGTGAAAAAGGGATAGTATAATCACATAAACAGAATAAGGTTTAATCGTGTCCGAGAAACATGACGGAAAATGCTTTATGATATTAGCATGTTGAACTTAACCATTATTTTTTAGTAATAGAACCTATGCAAAAATTTCGTTCACTTAATAGAGGTAAGCCATGCCTCGCTTCGATTGTACTCTGATTATTTCTCTGATGGAGTTGATTTTTGACTTTTGCCAGCTTATGAGTATTAAAGTATTTATTCAAAAAATGCCTGAACCTGTCTATACAAGAATGTTGTATTTATTACATACATTCAACTGCCTCACAATTTTTATATCTTTTTTAATACTGCGATACAATTTTAGGCCTAATCGAACAATTGTACTCCATAGATAAATGAGCATTAATTATAGGGTTGTAAATTTATGTGTAATTTTAATGTTATATATTGGTTTATTTAGCTAATTTTTATTTGTTGTTTTTAGGATAATAGCTTTAGTGTTTATGTAATTAAATTTGTGGTCACGTGTTTTCTACGTAACTTTTTATTTCTTATACAGAACTGTACGTCTTTTAAATCTGAGCCAAACATTTAAATTGTAAAAATTACTCATGAAAAACGTCGCCCAGACGGTATAGTGGTTAGGGAAGCCTACCCCGATACGGAAGGGCCCGGGTTCGAATCCCGGAGAAGACATGAATGTTTGTAAATGTATAGTGTCGGTGCGGCATGGCGGCACTTCAAATATGCGGTGAGCCGAAAATCCTCTCGTGTGGATTGGTGGAGAGGAGAGGGGTGGGAGATCCCCTGATCCCCCGGGGCGCTCTCCCTCAAAATTGGGGGTGGAAAATAAAAATCCAACATCTCTTCGGAGTAGGTTTGGGCAACCATTGTTCCTAGTGATAATGGACACGACAGCAACAACTCATGAAAAACGTGACATATGGGCTAATACGCAGCTTCTGGCGATTTTCTCGATTTCTTACCAACTTGGCAACTATTTGGAATTTTGGGGGATACATATTTTTTAAACTCCATCGATTTTTTCCGAATCTTTCAGAAGCTTTTGATACACAATACCTTTGCCCATGCGATACTACATGTAAATGTGGCTCTGAAAGCCAGGACATGATAGTTGTTACTCATCTGTGAGATTTAGCGATTCAAGGAGAGTTAGTTGAATTGTGATTTTTAGTTTACTCTGCAAGTGATTATGGGAACTGGCAATATTTCTCGTGCTTTAAAGAGGAATTTCTTAATATGCACGTTTTCCTTGAACGGTTTGCATTCATTTATCACTCTGTGTATCGTGCATTTTTTTTCCAATGTAATTACTATGTAACATGAAATGGCCACTTCGCCACATATTTTTACTCAAAAAATGGGCAAACTCGACATTTGTATACGCGGAGAACAAGGAACTCCTGATCAATACTTTCTTTCACTTGTGCATTTAACTGATGATAATCGCATAAAATCCTCGCAAACTGATTTTCTAGTATTCCAAGGTTTCTAATTAAAGATAAATTTCAGTATCATAAGTTTGAAAAACATTATGCGACTACTCTCTTCTTACGGCATAGATCTTTGTGAAATTTAAGTTCCTCATGCTAAATAAATTTAACGAACTTTTACATCCATGTGATTGTGTTTAAAAGGATTCCAATTATGAACTTTATAAACTGTAGTAACCTGCTCCAATATATCATTTCAAGTACATTTTTTAAAATTGTGTTTGTTTCTTGTCAAAATTATTTTCTAAGTTCCCAAATACCTGCGGTCTCATATTCTCCTTTACAATGTTTTTTTATGTTACTCTTAAATGATTTGATCCCCTTTAGGCACTTATTTAGTATTTGTAGTACAGTTCATTATAACATTGTGTTCCCAATACTTATTATACTTATATCTCACTTACTATGCTTATCTGTTATTTTTGTTGCATCAAAGCAAATGTTCCCAATTTAATTTATGAATTCCAAATTGTATTGCAGTCTCCTCATATCCTAAATCATTATTTTTAATAAGTACTGGATGCGGGGTGTACAGTGGGATTGCAGGATATGCTGTAACAGGTAAACTCTGAATCCTTTGGAAAGCTTCAGATGCTCATCTCCTCGCCCAACTCAACCTTTTCTTTGTAAACTCTTATAAAGCTTGTAATTTTTTTTAGTTGAGAAGTTAGTATGGAAAGACATAACCAGTTGACACATAGCACATTGTTAGTGTTCCCCATACTTTTACTTGTACACTGCAAAAAAAAGGGGGACAGCTCTATATCTCCCGTTCTACTGGGCCAATTGACGAAATTCAAATTGCGTTTTTCATGTCTCGAAAGCGCGACTTAGGATATATATTAAATTTATATATAGCATTATTCCAACATAAGTATTTTGACACAAAATGGGTCTTTTTCTGAAATAGCATACCAATTTTTCTCCATATTTCGATTCTACGACTCAAATTATGCCTAAGTATAAAATTTTGTAAAATTTGGTGCGAAATTTGCGGAGAAATTTAAAAATTAATTTATCAAATTTTTTGCAGTTTGCGCCAAGAATAATTCGCTTGGCGAACTTCTTAATCGTTGCAACCTACTTTCCTATCCCTTCCATTGTAATGGAGCGGGAAAAAAGTCACATCGTTCCTACCTTTTTACATTATGTATGAGCGGAAAGAAAGTCACCTCGTTCTTTCTAATAATTTCAGCAAAGTGCGTATTCCGCATTAGATGTTATTATCGCTTTCAACAAATATGCCAAATTTCAAAACTCTCCAATATATAAATTCACGTATATCTTCCAAAATTTTGAATAAAAAGCTCTAATTTTTTGTAGGTATACTTAGAAATACATCTACTTCAAGTTGATGGTAAAAATTTTATAGGTTATAATTCAAATTTTTTTTCCAAAAATTATTTTAAAATACAAATTTTAAAAATAAATCATAAAAAATGGGTGAATTTTGTTTGGAGTGAACTTAAATTTCGAACTGTGAAAGAAGGAATCAAGTAAGTGTAATAAAAAAATACATATTAGTAAATACATACCAAATTGAATTAACATTGAGGAGCTAATTTTTTAAAAACTACTCGTGCGATTTTTACAAAACTTGGCAGTTTGGCATAATTTGAGAATCGAAAATGGAAAAAAATTGGCATGTCATTTCAGAAAAAGTCCGATTTTGTTTTAAAATACCTATATTAGAACAATGCTATACATAAATATAATACATATCCTAAGTTGCACCTTCGAGACATGGAAAACGCAATCTGAATTTCGTCAATCGGCCCAGTAGAAGGGGAGATATAAAACTGTCTTTTTCTTCCCCGCCCCCGTCGCAGTAACCTGTAAGTATCACTGGGAAGACTTCCGTTACTATAAATGTTCCTGCATTTCGCTATGTTTTGGTAAATTTACCTAGAATATTTCATCACAACGATTTTTCCTTGTTCAAATATTAGTGTATAGCATCTATTTCTTTCGAATCTCTCTTTCATTTTCGTTTGTTGCTCTTCACTTCATCCTCGCATTTTTTCTTGGATGTCTCGCGTGTTATTCCGTGCGTCTGCGTCATCAGCTGCTAACTTCCTAAGGGCACCGTCTTTAAATCTAGACGAATACATGTGCAACATTTCAAATGGTGCCTAATTTTTACTTTTATTTACCATATTGTTTGGTTTTCTTTCTAACTCTTATTTTAGAATCTCAATCTCTGTGCTGTTTTTCCGACAAGACTCGTTATCATTCCTAAAACTGTTGTGTTGATGTGCTGTACCATATAGTTGGCTTGGGAGCGTTTGGTAGAATTCAAAATATCAAATTTATCAAAATTCCGTTGTGTGTATAATACTGCTTAAATTGATGACGTCTAAAACAATATCTTCTGTAACTTACTATTCTTTCAGATAAAAGCATTAACAAAATCCTTCAAAAACTTAAAAACTTTTTTGTCACTTTTTTTGTATTGTTGATTAAAAACATTTTTATATTTTTGACTCCAAAAATTATCACAAACTTTGTCATGTTATCAATTATCACTAGCAGTTCCTGATTTCCATTCGAACTTTTTACGCAAGGACCCAAGTGATCCATCTGAATAATGGCAAAAGGTCTTTCACCTGGTTTTATGGGATGTAACACTCCTTATAAAATAATCTAATCTAATCTAATCTTCAGGATACTGATCAAGAACACACACAATCTTAACATCACAAAGGCAAAAGAACACTATGTTTCAGGTTTCTACTTTCACGTTTATTCAAGACAAAAACTAATTCAACTGGCGCTGCCAGATCCAAAGACAAGAAGTTATATCACAGGAAAGATTTACGCCCACTTTGGCGATTAACATAAATTTCAACATAAAAATTTCTTACACACTGGGCCCGGCTGAACAGTAGTTCAGAACAATCATGAATTTAAATCAAGAATTTATATAACTCAAGATAATATTAAACAAATAACATTTCAATAATCCAACTGAAATACTAGAAATATTACAAGAAACCTGTCCTTTTTTTTTCTGGATTAAAATAAAAATAAAATTTTAAATACACTTATACATTTCTA
>KK118369.1:449819-461193 GCA_000611955.2 Stegodyphus mimosarum | reverse complement strand
AGTACCATCTAAAGAGAGTGGTAGGTTCCGCTAAGCTAACTCTAGAAGAATTTCTAACAGTAACGGCTCAAATACAGGGCATCCTCTATTCGCGGCCGCTCTCACTCTTACCTACTGACAGAGATGATTTTCAAGCATTAACTCCTAGACATTTTCGGATAGGGAAACCAATAAATGCCAACCCAGAACCAAATTTAATTGACAAAAGAGATAATCTTCTAAATAGGTGGCAGAAGACTCAAAAATTAGTTCAAAACATCTGGAAATGCTGGCAAAATAGCTACCTAAGCCATCTGCAACAGCGCTCTAAGTGGGTGCTTAAAAGGCCAAATATAACTCCTGGCATGTTAATTTTATTAACGGACTCTCAACCTCCCATCTGCAATTGGTGTTTGGGTCAAATTATTAAGGTAATCCCAGGCTCTGACGGAAATGTCAGAGTTATAGACGTACGCATACCAAAGGCCAATTTCAAAAATTTGTATTTTACCCATTATGGATAACTATATCTCTACTGTTGGATAATTTATTTATTCTCATTGATTTATTAATTAGTATATTTGTTGTATGTTATGTTATTATAAGTTTGTATTCATACTTTGTTTCTTTAATTTTGAAATAATGTAATATTTCAACTTTATTATAAGTTTGTATTCATACTTTGTTTCTTTAATTTTGAAATAATGTAATATTTCAACGCCGGGCGGGATGTTCCGTACTTGTAACTTCATCGTTTGGCTGACAGAGCACTTTCCCATCGCATTTTTGTTGTTGTGCATTTCTCATATTAATCTGTAAAATCTGGCAATTGGAAAGTAATGTTTAGTCTCTGCTAATTGGCAACTAGTATATTCCACTGCGCAGCAGAAGAACGCTGACTCGCAATCTACTCGCTGTTGTAACTGTTCCTACTCTGTAATAATAAATAATTAAATGATATCGTTGGTAACGCATTTCTTACTACGCTGAACTACGCACAGTACATATTTCAATAATATAGAATATAGTGAAATTTCTTATGGTGAACACCTTCAAAAGTTGACAGTATTTCTGAAAATATAAATAAACACTGCTAATGACAATCACAGGTAGCCGTATTTTCTGAAGGCAACCATGTTATCCATTGATGGCTAAATAAATAAGATCCTTGAACACTGATTGTTCATTTCATGATGAAGTGCCTGAGTACATTTTCAGTATCTGTCCGAGATATGAATTTAATTTACCTTAAAAAGTCCTTCATGAGGGCATCACCTTTTTCAGGCAGTTCACTCTAGTTTGCCTTGCCATAAGTGAATAATCATGTTGAAAGTAATCACCTTCATAGAAGACCAATAGCATCTGTGAAGTACGTTCCTTCAAAATTGCTCCACATTTTAAGTAAACACATTTAATTATATACATTATATTACATAGTAGAGTTACATAGCAAATATGCGTTACACACCCACTACATTCTCAAAACTCACGCCAACTCTCTTCAAACCCAAATTTTTCTTCCCCAGTTGAAGGGTGCTAGTACGCCCTCTATGGGAGATCTCAACATCCCGAATCTCACGGATGGCCGTTCAGGACATCAAACTACCTCTTATATGAAATTATTACTTAACATTATTCTTAGTAAACATATCATTTCTAGATTAAATAGTTCAAGGCGTATAAATGAGTAATACTAAGCCTAAAATAACATATAGCTGTAAACAATGAATTACACAAAATTAATAACATAACTAATTAATAACATAATAACATTAAAAATTGAAGAATTCAAATGAATACCAAGTCAAAGTTCAAAATTTTTCACAATACTTAACTGTCTATTGGTAATACACACAGTTTGTGAATGGGTCTCTAATTCACTATTAGCAGTTTTTAATTTTACAACACGAACTCTGTAATAATTACTTGGGTAAATTTCTGTGATACGTCTCAGTTTCCATTTTAATGAAGGTATGTTGTCTTCCGTTAATGATTACTAGATCCTTTATTTTAATATTTGCTGAAGCACGATGCCATTTTGTGCGAACTGGAAGTTGAGTCAAATAGTTCTTAGACCATTTCCTCCAGAAGGACTGAGACATCTGCTGAACTAGTTTCCAACGACTGCGAAGCGTTAGTGTCTCGTCGCACACATTGGGTTCCAGAATAACTTTTAACGATGTTCCTATCAAAAAATGTGACCCGGTGTAACAACGGAAAAATCATCTGGATCACTTGAAACCGCTACCAATGGTCTTGAGTTCAGACATGCCTCGACTTCTGCTAGACAGGTAGCAAATTCTGCAAAAGTTAGAACTTGAGAACCAACTGTTCTTCTCATATGATATTTCATAGCCTTTACCGCAGCTTCCCACAGTCCATCAAAGTGTGGCGCAGAAGGCGGATTGAAATTCCACTTAATTTCTTCCTCTATTAAGTAACCAGCTACCTTTTGGTCAGAACGACATGATTTTATTTGTCTGTTGGCGCCTATAAAATTAGTGCCTCAATCACTATACATTTCCTCTAGTTTTCCACGTCTAGCAATGAATCGTTTTAAAGCTGCTATGAAGGAATCTGTCGTCATGTCTTCAACTTGTTCTAAATGCACTGCCTTGGTACTAAAACATACGAAAACACACACGTAGATCTTCACTGCCCGAACATTACGTCCTTTCTTTGGTTTAAGTTGGAAGGAACTGGAAAAATCTACACCACATTTCAACAAAGCTCTTGAGAGATTCACTCTGGATGCTGAAAATCTCCCATTGCTCGATATGACAGTTCACTTCTGTATCGACAGCATGTTACACATTTGCGAATGATCTTGCGAATAGCTGTTCGAGCATTAATATTCCAGTATCTATGCTTCATTTCCTAATGGAGCATTTGTGCTCCTCCGTGAAGATATTTATAGTGATAATATCGTATTATCAGTTCTGTAATATAGTGTGATTTAAGCAGAACGATTGGATATTTTACATTTTGCGCGATGCCAGCATTTCTTAGTCGTCCTCCCACTCTTAGAATACCTTCATCGTCTAAGAATGAATGCAACATATTGAGTTTACTGCGAGGACTCACTAGTCCTTTCTTTTTCAAATGATCGATTTCTTCACTAAATTCTTGCATTTGCACAGACTTGATTGCCCAAGAATGTGCAAGGGCTAGCTCTCTAGTCTGGAGAAAATTTGATTTTATCCTTGATAATGATGACCGTTTCAAACTGGCAATAAATCTGAGACACCAAGCTATAATTCGTAAAAGTTTGTCCAAGAGGAATATTTATGAAGTAGTTCTTCAATCACATAATTCTAATTCACAGCAGTATGCACAACACATCCTTTTCTCCCCGTTTCTATTACTTCCGGTGGTATATCCTTTAATGAATGCTTAGGGAAAAAATTGTCATTTCTTTTTAGCCAATGCTTTTGCTCCAATTCCCTTTAGCCACACCACCATCGATCACCTTCCAACAAACACTGAGCTAGCAACCTCTACTAACTAAATCAGCAAGATTGTCCTTTTCACTGCAATGATTCCAGGACCTGGGATCTGATTTTTCTTGTACTTCAACCACTCTGTTGTGACTTGAACTTATACAGAAACTTTAAATACGAGATTAATATTGTTTTATTTATTTTTTGTTGTTTTGAGAATGGCAACAAAAAGATTATTCAATTTTTGTTGTTCTTAGAATGGCAACAGTAGATTTTTGATGTTATGGTTCTAAAAAGTTATTCTGCATTTTCTAAAAACGAAATAAAGATTATTTTCGATTTAAAAAGTGGATTAACGTTTTTGATGACACGAAATTATAATTATAAGGATTGTTATATTATAATTTGGAGTGAGACCCAATAACTGGTGACTTGGAGTTTTGATTTTTAAGTGAATATGTCTGAAAACGATAAAACCGTGGAAGATCCTGCACACGAACTGTGTAAGGTAAGTGTCAAAATGCCTCCATTTTGGTTGGATCGCCCAGAAATACGGTTTTTTCAAGTTGAGGCTCAGTTTAAGATAAATGGAATTGTTTCTGAAGAAACGAAATTGAACTATATAGTATCACAGTTAGAACCGAAATATGTTGAGAACATCTGGGATATCGTAACAAGTAATTCCGCTACTAAATATACAGAATCCAAAACAAGGCTTCTGGATTTATTTAAAGAAAGTGAAAGTACTAGAATTAAAAAACTTCTTGGTTAATCTTCGGATTATGGTAACTTGGCGGTTTTTTGGCGAAAATTTGGCGAGCAACCTTGCTACAGCAACCTGCCAGTTTTTTTGGGGGGACGCCATTTTGTTTTCACGAAGTAAAGTTTTTTTTTAATTTTTTTAATTCAACATTTTTTCCAACAATCTGCTAGCCGAATTACTTTTATGCTAGAATTTTTATGGAACAAAAGTGATTAATCATGACGAAGATTAGGTGCGAAATTGTTTCCAAGTGCTTATTAGCTAAAATCACGATCGGAATTTTCCGAAAAGTAGTGGAACAAACGTGCACAGAAATTTGTTTTTACAGGGCAAATTTGTATATGAAACATGTAAATAATTTTTCTCGTAAATTAGAAAAATTTCCACGAAAATGCAGGAAAATTTTGTGAATCTTTGAAGTTGGTAAAAAAGGACATATATGAAATTACCTGATCGCTAAAAAGTATGTATACTATGCAAGCTTTTATATGTTCAGCTTGCATATACCCTTTCCAAGAATGAACATTTGCACGTATAAAATAAATAAAATATGCAAGAAATTACATTAATTTTCTTTTCCCTCTAAATTATCCATTATAAAAGTCACCTGCGAATTTATAAGGCAAACATTAAAAATGGTTGCAAATACTTAGTGTCAAATATTTAACTTATTTCCATGCAGGTTTACTTGTACTGAAATGGATTGCAAAATGCTACAAACGCGTAATGCACAAAATGACTATCATTTAATTAAAATATAAATAAATTAAAGAACACTAATTAAAATATAAATAAACATATACATTAAATTAATAAAAATTATTATTACTATTATAATTTTTATCGCTTTACTAAAATGTCGCCAAAAGTCGCCAAACTACCAGTTACCATATTCCAAAGATTAGCCAACTTCTTACAGGAATCGATTTAGGCAACTTGAAACCCAGTCAATTATTACAAAAATTAAAATCTGTTTGCAACGTCGGATGTGTCCGAAAATTTAATTAAAACGTTATGGTTAGAAAAATTGCCGGATTCTATGCGTAATATAATACTTGTTACTGATGAAGAACTACCCAAGCTGGCGATCACGCCTGATAAAATTTCAGATATGACGCCTTCTAAAAAGATTTCTGGTGTATCAACAGCTGGTAATTGCTCGAATACAGAATTGTTAATGAAAATTCAATCCCTTGAACAACGAATTGCCGAAATGACTGTTCATCAGATATCGAGACCACGATTTAGGAACAACTCTCCATCTCGCAGTACTTCTAGGAAAAGATTTAATCCTAAAGGAAAATATTGTTTTTATCATTTCCGTTTCGGTAACAAATGTCATCAGGATAAATGTACTCAGCCGTGCAGTTGGTCAACTGATAGATCATCCATTCAGGGAAACGACAATGCGCAGTAGGAGAGGCGCCAAGCTCTACTGCCGATAATGTTCCAGAATGTCGCCAATTTCGCCTATTTATCAGAGATAAAAAATCGAAAGTGCGTTTTTAGTGGATAGCGGTGCCGATGTTAGCATTTTATCTGCATCAGAACAAGACAAACAATCCGCGGATTTCAAGTTGTATGCTGCGAATGGTACCGAAATCGAAACATATGGTATAAGGCGTGAATTCCAATTTCCATTTATAGTGGCCAAAATTAATAAAGGAATTTTAGAGTTGATTTCTTTAATAAATTTTAATTAATAATTGATTTACATGGCAAAAAACTTATTGATGGACTAACTCAGCTAAAGGTAACTGGTGAAGTTGCTTCCATCAGTGAAAATAGTGATATCGTTACAGTAACCCATTTAACAAAATTTAATACTCTTCTAAAACAATACCCAGACTTATGCAAACCAAATTTATTCTTATCAGGTTTAAAACATAATGTTCAACATCATATCATAACACATGGTCAACCTGTGCATTCTAAAGCAAGACAGTTGGATCCTCGAAAGCTTGCAGTAGTTAAGCAAGAGTTCCAAATCATATTGGACAATAACATAATAAGACCCTCGAGTTCTCAATGGGCAAGTCCTCTGCATGTGGTGCTAAAAAAAGATGGTACTCTTCGCCCATGCGGATATTATAGACAGCTAAACGATAGAACAGTTCCTGATAGATATCCTATTCCTAGGATAGAGGACTTCCATCATATTTTAAAAGGTACTAATATTTATTCCAAAACAGATTTATTTAAAGCCTACTATCAAGTGCCGATTGCCGAAGAAGACAGATGAAAAACTGCTATTATCACTCCTTTTAGACTGTATGAGTTTAATGTTATGAGTTTTGGTTTGAAGAATGCACCAGCAACGTTTCAAAGATTTATAAATACGGTTTTTCTAGTCTAAATTTCGCTTTTCCATATTTAGATGTCATTCTGATAGCATCTGCTAATGAAGAACAACACAGAATCCATTTGAAACTAGTGTTTGAACGATTAAATGCCTATGGACTCCGCATTAACGTTTCCAAATCCATCTTTGGCACACAAGAAATAGAATTCTTAGGTTATTTAATTACTTCTCAAGGATCACGACCTTTACCTGAAAAAGTCCAAACTATTGTTAATTACAAACTTCCAACAACCATTCCTGAACTTAGAACATTCTTAGGCCTTATTAATTTTTATCGGCGATATTTAAAAAATGCATCAAAAACCAATCTCTCTTACATGACTAATTTAAGGGAGCCCGGAAAAAAGATAAACGGAAAATCCAGAGGACAGATGAGCTAAGAAACAATTTCAGCAATGCAAAGATGATTTAGTCAATACAACACTCTTATCATTCCCGAATCATGAACTACCTCTGTCATTATATACAGACGCTTCAGGCTCGGCGATTGGAGCGGTACTTCAACAATTTGAAGATAACGGATGGAAACCTATCGCATTCTACTCCAAAAAACTAAACAAAGCACAAAAGCATTACAGTACTTACGATAAAAAGTTACTAGGAATTTAACCCTCCATCAAATACTTCAAATTTTTGCTGGAAAGAAGAACATTTAAAATATTAACAGACCATAAACCCATAATTCTCGCATTTAAACAAAAGCCAGAAAAAGCATCACCTCGTCAACTTAGACATTTGCAATACATCTCTCAATTTTCAACTGATATACAGCACATAGAAGGTCGAGACAACATCGTTGCAGATACTTTATCGAGAATTGAAGAAATTTCTTTGATCTACTATGACAAATTTGCAGATGAACAAATTATGGATAAAGAATTGCAAAATTTGAAGACATCAGCAATTACCCTGAACTTCAAGCAGTATCCGCTACCTTCTGGGAAGTCTTTGTGGTGTGAAACTTCAACGAATAATATTAGACCATATATCCTTGACAGTTATCGCAAGAAAATATTTCATCAAATGTATAACGTAGCTCATCCTGGTATTAAGTCATCTGTAAAGCTCTTAACATCTAAATTTATTTGTCCAAGTATCCGTAAAGATGTACAACTTCGAACTCGATCTTGCATGGCTTGCCAAAAAAGTAAAATTAATCGACACACAAAATCAAGTTTCAGTGATTTTCAACTGCCTTCAGAAACATTTTGTGACGTGCATATTGATCTCATTGGACCCCTGCCACCATCAAATGGGAATATTTACTGTCTCACTTGCATTGACCGGTACTCTAACTGGATGGAAATGATTCCACTTAACAACATTTCAGCAGACACAGTTGCTAAAGCATTTTATTCTAATTGGATTTAAAGATTTGGGACGCCATGTCGCCTAGTTACAGATAGTGGAACGCAGTTTAGTTCAGAGTTGTTCAACAACCTATTAAAAATGTGTGGAATAAAATTGTAACATGCAACGGCTTACCACCCCCAAGCAAATGAGAAGGTAGAGCGCCTCCGCAGATCTCTCAAGACCGCACTTATGGCACACAATAGTCTGGCCTGGAGTGAAACATTTCCAACTGTTCTTCTTGGCTTACGCACAGCTATGCAGGAACGCTCTGCATATACCATTGCTCAAATGGTGTATGGACAAAATATACGATTACCTGGAGAATTTTTCCACGATAGCACAACTCCTACACCACCTGATATTTTTGTCAAGCAGCTAAAAGAAATCATGGAAAAAATTGGACCAAGAACAGTATCCGATAAATATGTCCAAAAAATATTCGTCCCTAGACACTTGAAAACAACATGACATGTGTTTATTCGCAAAGATAGAGTTAAAAAGCAATTAGAACCCCTTACGATGGTCCTTTTCAAGTGGTTGACAGAAAAGAAAAATATTTTACACTAAAAATCAATCACAAAGATGTTACAGTGTCTATTGATAGATTAAAGCCTGCGTATTTCTTGAAAACACCAGACATTACCACGAAGCAAACAACAACGTCAATAAGACAACCTATCAAACCTCCAACAGACTTACCTCCTAAAATTAACAAGTGTCCTGCAAAACAGTCGCGTACAGGACGGACAATAAAACCCCCTGTGCGATTTCGGGATTAGCATTAACATGCATCAATAATTTTTTTTTTTGTAAAAAGTGTGTTTTAAAGGTAATAATATGCTGTATCGTAACTTAGTTACTGGGAAGGGAGTACTGTTGTGGCTTGAACTTATACAGAAACTTTAAATACTGATTATTACTGTTTTATTTTTTTTGTTGTTTTGAGAATGGCAACAAAAAGATTATTCAATTTTTGTTGTTCTTGGAATGGCAACAGCAGATTATTGTTGTTATCGTTCTAATGAGTTGTTCTGCATTTTCTAAAAACGAAATAAAGATTATTTTCGATTTAAAAAGTGGATTAACGTTTTTTGATGAAACGGAATTATAAGGATTGTTATATTATAATTTGGAATCCCCAATACACTCTATTACCGACAAACTCTTTCCATCGTTTCGCAGATCCCCTTATTCGAAACAAGACAATTAAGGAATCTGTCCAATACACAAACTTATCAATAAGATCCTTAAAAATATCTCCCAGATAATTTCCTAATCTACCTCCTATAACTGCTGCCATTAGTTCCAATCGTAGCAACGGCAGTTTCTTTAAAGGAGCTCTACTCTGCTTTTCGACATGACAAACGACATGGAAATGTCACCCTTAACATTTAAGTAACAACAATACGCTACAGCACCATAAGCTATAGGAGACGCATCGCAAAATACGCGTATTCCCATTTTTGAATTTAAGTTTTCACAATACGCAAATACATTTCTCCGAACAAAAAAATCCATCACATCTTTAACATCAGAACACCAGTTAGTCCACTTGATTTTAACGTCATGTGGCAGTTCCTCATCCCAACCAATACCACATTCCCAAATTTCCTGTAGCAAACACTTAATCCTAACTACAAATGGAGCGGTAAACCAAATCGGATCAAAAATCATTGCTGCAATATGCAAGACATAACGCTTTGTGCTCTTCAGATTCTTTAAACTCTCCATTAATCCTGCTATATCTACAGAAAAGTTATCATTTACTACTAGATTCCACTTATAGCCTAAAACCTTCAACTCACAATCAGAAATACAAGTATCATCGACACAAGTCCATTCTGCATCCACAATGACCTCAGTTTCTCAGAATTAATTTTTAATTTTCGCCGAATCATACTTGTCTCCCGTAAAATCAACACAGCTTCAGAAGATAGCTTGAATGCCTCTTCAACACTATTTCCCCCCCAAAATATAAATCATTTACATACAGTGAAGAGTTCAACATTTCAACACAGTGAAGAGTTCAACATTTCAACACAGTGAAGAGTTCAACATTTCAACACAGTGAAGAGTTCAACATTTCAACACAGTGAAGAGTTCAACATTTCAACACATTCGTTTATTATTCCTGTACTTCTTTATGTGTCTTTTTATTGTTGCACTTAAAATAAATGGCAATGACTTACAACCAAATGGCAAACGTGTCATACGCATTATTTTGTAGTCTTCATTTGTATTTTCTGATAACCATAAGAACTTTAAAAATTTCCTATCCTCTTCGGAAATTCCAATCTTCAAAAATGCTTTCTCTATATCAGCACAAAATGCAATTTTGAATTTCCTAAAATTTAAAATAATATCCAGTACATTGGGATTCAAATTCGGCCCAGTCTCTAAATAATCATTCAAAGCAAGATTTAGTTTCGCTTTCGAACTACAATTGAAAACCACGCGAACTTTAGTAGTATCTTTATCGGTTCTCACAACTGCTCTATGTGGCATGAAATATTCCTTCACATACCTAGAATATTCTTCAATAATTCCTTTACTCTGCTGATCTTTAATTACGCCTTTGTACTCAGTCATCAACCATTCATTATTTTCGAAACTGTATTTTAAGTCCTCAATAAGTCTTTTTTTCGCAAGACAAAAGTTATTTTTTAAATCTGCTGACTTTATTCCCCATAACAAACAAGTTTCGTATCTTCCATCTACAAACCACAAATTATCTTCAAATTGTTTAATCAAATTCTTACCTGCAATTGATAACTTATTAGAATCTGTAATTCCTAAAGATTCTAAATTCCATAACATTTGCATATCGTTGCCAAAGCAAAAATTTGTTGATACTACATTTCCCCAAATTTTATCCTCAGAATTACTTTATATTCCCTGCAATATAAGGCCAAAAACAGTTTATATGCAGTTTAGCGTTTTGGTTATTTTTTTTTTTTACTTTCGAGTCTTAATAACGCCCCAAAAATAATCTGATCCTATTATAATGTGAATATCTTCCTCTGAATCCATGCATGCCTCACCTAAATTTAAAGCCTTTTGCTTAAAAATATTTTGAACATTTATATTAGGAAATGCAATGGGTGCGGCAGTAATCATTTCCGTAATTAATCCTTCTATCTCAATATATTTCTTAAGATCGTTCCTATTCCTCAGTGTTAACTTCGCTACAATGTAAATTTTATTTATGGCTTTCGTGGAACCAAAAGCATAAACCGACTGTTATCCATTAACAACCGGCATAGTTTAAAGTTTCCTTTCGAACAAGCCAGGACTGTGCAAGTTTGCAGTAAATCACTACCCTTTGACCCCCGATGAGAAGAGCTACACTGACTCACCGCATTTAAACAAGTTTAAGTTCCTTTCCCTCCGACTTCAATTGATTTATTACTATTTTCGCATAGCAAGGAGTGATGAGCTAGGCTGTTGCAGTTCTTGCATGAGTCAAGTTAGTTTTAC
>KK118369.1:422654-447257 GCA_000611955.2 Stegodyphus mimosarum | reverse complement strand
AGTGTTTCCGTAGGCTTCTGTTGACGGGATTTTAACTGCAGCCTGCTGTAATCTTTTAAACACTTCTCTCCAAAACGCAGCTCTAAAGCACCGGACAGAGCTTCGAAATCTAGCCTTTTGTTTTCGGGAAGAGTTTGAAGGATGTCCGCTGCGTCTGCTCTCAAAGAAGCCGCAAGGTGACAGGCCTTAGCTTGGGAATCCCATCCATTTGCTTCCGCAACTATAGAAAATTGTGTCTTATACACTTGCCAGGAGGTCTTCCCATCATACGTCGATAGCTTCAGAGAAGGGCGAGCACTCATGGGTAGAAATTTGAAACTATCCGAATTGCTTCCTGCCGTCGCTACGAATTTCTTTAAAGTATCAACTTCTTTCGCAACCGCAGAAATCTTGTCATCAATTTGTTGCTCCACAGCAGAAACTCTTCCTTCTATTTGTTCTTTTACAGCAGAAACTCTTTCTTCAATGTGTTCAACTTTATTTTCAACAGCGTCGATTCTGCCTTCCATGGCCTCGAATTTATTTTCTATTACGCTGGTAATTTCTCTTTTCATTTCCTCTTGACCTGCTTCAATCTTTTCTTGAACAGCTTTCATCTCCTCTTTAACTGATTCTTGACCACCTTTCATCTCCTCTTTAACTGATTCTTGACCAGCTTTCATCTCCTCTTTAACGGAGTTGACGGCCCCTTCCATCTTTTCTTGGAATGCAGCAAAAGCAGTGACAAGCTGTCTCAATTGTTCTTCCATTGCTCTCGTGAATGGCATTCAAACCCCACTCCTGACACCAAAAATTGTTACGTGCGTACGGGTTCGTTATATATTGAATGCACAAGTCGTTAAAAAGTTAACAAAAATTTATTCTTTCCACAAGAAATGAATTAAAATGCTGAAATATTTCTTCACAGATCTTCGCACAATATCACAATATCTCAAATGTTTAACAAAAAAAACTCAGTTCAAAACAGATAAAATAGTTCTATCTCACAGTGAAATCGCTACAATCAATACAGCATTAAGTAAACAAACAGCAGTTCGCTTTTTACAGCTACAAGTATAACAGCAACAACAACTAACTCACTAACTGAGATGAGGTGTTTCACCTCGGCTTTTATAAGCTTTTAAATTATCAGTAGAACAATCACGATTTTTCTAGATTTTTCTGGATGGCAACAGTAATTACGAGATATTTATTTATTAATAATTAAATGCGCGCGCTCTTTTATTTTTATTGCTATTTTTTTTTCGACGTAGCTTTCTCTTCAAAAATCGTCTGCGTTGCTAAGGCAACATGAAGCAAATCTAATTACAATTCTAAATAAATAGCCAAATAAATGTGAAATTCGTAACAGTATTAAGCTTTTTATTTTCAAATTTTCTAGAATTACCTTTATATTCATTACCAAAATTATAATAATTTTCCATTTTGTTACTAAATAAATATGTCCTTTCCCTAGACTGTATCTCTTTGTCTAGAAAGGTAAATAAATCCTTAAAATTCCAATCACTATCTGGATATGTTCTATTGAATTCTAAAACAAGTTCTTTTGGAATTCTTTCTAACAAAATGGGAATCAATAAGCTGCTGAAAGATTTTGTTTCAACTCCCAACGCCTCTAAACTTCGAATTTGAGTATCAGCTTTATCAAACAACCTTCTCAATCCAGCTAAATCATTTATACTTCAAATAATAGGAATTTTAAGTAATTCATTCAAATGTGCCTGTATAAGAGTATTCTTGTTACCAAATCTACCTTTTAATATATCTAAAGCAGAATCATAATTTTCTTCTGTTAACGCGAAACCACTTATACAATTAGATACCGCACCTCATAAATATGGCCCTAAATAATTAAATTTGTTTTTCTTTGTAAGATTACAGTTATTATTAATAGCGCTTTCAAACTGGTTATAAAATTCTAACCAAGAAGCAGGATCACCATAATATTTATTGATTGTCAATTTAGGAAGTTTAATAGTTTTTGGTTTCTTTAAAGGTTTGGTTTTCTAGTGTACCCTGCAGTTGCAGGAATAGAAAAGGATACGTTACTAATATGCATTTTATCTTTCATTAATCTATCAATTACACTGGTTATCTTTTATTTACAGAGGATAATTTTTTCTGAATATTCCTCTGACACAATAATTTCCTCTTCTATATCATCAAAATTACAAAAACTTTTCACTTCATCGTTTTAATTAGTTTCCTTATCTACTATTTGAGTTCGAAATTTTTTTAAAGTATCTACTTTATTCGTAACATCTATCTCGCTAGAATCTTCCTTAATAAAAGCTTCAACTTTGTTAATTAACGTAGACCTAACTGCACTACGCTCCTTTCTCAACTTAGATAATTCTGACATTTTACAACAATTCAAATTTCAAACAAAACATCAAAACAAATCCTACCTTCACTTCCTGCTAAATTCCACAAATTCCGAAACAAAGCTGCCAACTAACCACTAGAATTCACAGCTTCCAAGACCGATCTCGTCCTTACTGGTGGCTCCAAAAAAAAAAGTTTGAAGTACGCTCCTTCAAAATTGCTCCTCATTTTAAATAAACACATTTAATTATATACATTATATTACATAGTATAGTTACATAGCAAATATATGCGCTACACAACTCATCATACTACATTCTCAAAACTCACGCCAACTCTCTTCAAACCAAAACTTTTCTCCCCCAGTTCAGACATCAGCCAAAGAACCTCTATGTAAAGAACGAAAGGCTTCATAGACACTTACATATAGCTTTGACCTAAACCAATTTGTTGCAACACGGCTAGAAAGAAAAGGGAACATTCGCCAAGGGATTTGGCGACGGAACCTGTTGGCAAGAATTTCCCCTCTGTGATACACCGGTTCTTTAGTACCTGACCTGGTCGAGATTTTCCCCCTCCGCGACGTGTATACGAAATTGAGGAACACGGGTTAAGATGAATCATTCTTTGACTTTCTGCGATAATTTAAACTCGGATTTGCACGTTTTTTTTTTTTCTCAAAATAAATAATCCATTAATTAATTTAGCGCGAAAAAAATATTTTCTTTACCTTTACAGTTTAAAGAAATTCAAAACGATATTCGCGTTAATAATATTGTAACTAAATGTACTTAGATAATTTTATATAAGGAAATCTTTTACATTAATACAGATTATTTTATAAATTTATCAGTGTTTTTTAAATATACTGAAGGTGATTTTTTTTTCATGAATCGCACTGTTTCTTTAAAAAAATTTCTAGTTATAGAACATACCACATTACCTTATGTTAAGTAAATAATAAACCTCCAAATTTTAGTTTAAATTAAGTATTGATACAATTAAATATTACATATATTTCTTTAAATTCTGTACATATTTATATATATAACATAATCCTCCTTCTTTTTCTATAACTCTACATACATGTTTTCTCAGATGTTACTTTTACATACATCAGGCAGACTTAAAATACTTTTCAGTAATTTCAATATTTATTTGAAACAGTACTAAAGTTATAGATGAAATATCAAAAACTCCCATACCCTCTTTGCATAGTATCTTTTTTCTGTATGTATACACACACATATAATATATATATATATTGACTTTTGAATGCCCCTTGTTTGATATATTATGCAGACCTTGAGAAGGTTCTCAGAAATATCATTACTACTGCAAACTATAATGTCCACCAGTTATACTTCTAATATTTAATATAATCTGAAATTATTGCAGAATTAATATTAGACTTTGCACCCACTCTTCCTTTCTATACTTCAATACATATTCTTTGGTTGAGTGGTGCTACTACGCCCTCTATGGGAGATCTCAATACCATCTCTAATTATGGAGTTTCTGATGTGATTTTCATTAATAACATGTGAGTATTTACTAAAAGTATTAAATGTTTGAAATGATAAATTTAGGCTTCAAGAAATTTTTTAAGTTGACAAAACTGCCTTCTCATACTTGAACTCATAGACTTCAAGAAATTTTTTAAGTTGAGGAAACTGCCTTCTCATACTTTGGACAATAAATTTAGCACAACATAAACTACTTTTTATCTGCTTTTACTTTGATTACATTACTAAAAGTAGTTCGGATATTTGATTTACTAATAAGTATAACATTATTGAATTTACACACAGGGAGCATAGTAAGTGTGTGGTAAACTACAGAAACAAGAAGCATGGTTTAGGAAATAAATTTCAGCATCTCAGAGTTTTGCCATTTGTTTAAGGTAATATAAATGTATATTATTTGTTTTGAAAATCCTAATTACAAATAATTCCAATTTTATGTGATATATATATATATATTATATAGTAATAGGCCAAAAATAAAAAGCAAAAGAAAATTTAACCAGTCCTGCACTTATAGCTGCAAGATTGAAGTAAATTAAACTTAAAGCATCTAAAGCTAAAATTAAATTGGAATCAAAGCAAGGCAATTCCTCAACAATATTAATAATTGCAACCATGGATAAGAGGTTTAAAACTGCATCTAAACATATAAAAATTATATATATATATATATGCCACCCAGCCAGTATAGAGGTTATTGACCCTGACTGCCATAGCAATGGCCCTGGTTCGAGTCCCAGAGAAGGCATGGTTGTAACTGTCCATCCTTTCATAGGAGGCTACAGTGACCACCTATTAGGTGCTTCAATAATGAAATGGCGGCCTCTTCTGACCCTTGTAGTGGCACAAGGCTAATGGCTATTAAATAAAGCAACCAGCCATTAAAAATATCTATATACATGTATATATACATTTAAAAATGAATGATCTGATAATTTGTACTTCAGGCCAATTAAATTTTTTTAATTCTAACTTTTTGTTTATTTTGAAATTCCAATACAGTTGCAATTAAAAAACTGATAAATGGGAACATAATTTTACCAAAATAAATTACATAATTAAAGCCTTTATTTGAGGCTGAAGTCTAATTTAAAAAATGAAAGAAAGAAAATTACAATTTCTTTGAAGCTGACACATTTTGTAAAAGTGTCATATTGCTTCCACAGATAAAAGTTTGTTATTGCTATTGTTATCTTTGTACTAAATATTTTAATATCTGCAACAACTATTTAAATACTGATTCAGACTATTTCTGTAGATTTTTGGCATCTGGAAATAATTACACAAAGCTGGTACACGCTTTCCGAGTTTCCAAATCTTCAATTTCACACATTGTTTGAGAGACCTTTGACATAATATGGGAACTACTGCTACCACTCTTTATGGCTAGACCAATGTCATCAAATGAATGGACTGCAACAGCAGAAGGTGTTGAATATAAATGGAATTTTCCCGACTGCGTAGGTGCAATTTGTAGTATCTATAGTATGTCTATGTCTGGTATTCCATATTTATCTATCAGTGAGTACTTCTGAAATAAAAAATTACATTATATTAAATTAGGCAGCTAAAGATTATTTTCAAAGATAAATATAAAATGCTGCAGAATTATCTAATTTGATGTATAAGCAGTTGTAATAAAATGTCAAAAGACTGGAATTACGATATGATTAAGGTGTTTTATTAATGGAATTTTATTTTCATAATAAATAAAATTGTAAAATGAAACACATAAATAATAATATAAAAATTAATTTTTATGCAAGTTTCTAATTTAAAAACTTTTATCCAATGGATAAATAAATAATCTGCAGAAATTGATTGTGTGCCATTATACATGACTTTAAGAAATTCATAAGCTATTAAATATGATAACTTGTTTTTTAGTTTTCAAACTATATTATGTATTAACAGATGAGTAGCTACAACCTGAAATATTGCTAATTTATCATTTGTGATTGATGGTTTGGTTTATTTGATTATGGAAAAGTATACAAGACCTATCTGCCTAAGGGAATAGGAAAACTTTTGTTTGAGGAGTTTCTAAGGGAGTCTAAGGAGGAGTTTCTAAGTGCTTTCTACTTTGTTGGAGGAGTTTCTAACAAACTGACATTTCTTATTGATATTTGATAAATGTATTCAATTTAATTTCCCTAATCAAGATATCCACATTGTACATATAGAAAGCCAGAAAATGCCAAAGCAGGCAGCCCATTCACCTGGAATTGAATTACTAGTGTTCTGCAACTTTACTGCTCGCTGGTGGGCTTCTTTTGTGACTGAATGAGCTTTTCCATGAGCATAATGTAAATAGAAGTCAGTTTTCTTTTGAAAGTCTTTTACAAAGGTATTTAACCTGTTAGACACATAGCTTTCTTACTCTTTGCCCAAGTTAAAATAATCAGTCACATATAAAATGCATTTTAAATATATATTATAAACTTATCGATTGATTATATTGGTTATTTTTAATTCAAGCTTATTATATTCAAGAATTTTACTTGAGCCATTTTATGCAGTTATTGAACTAGCGAAAATTAAATAAACACCATAATAATAATAACTGGTTTAGAACTCAGTGCATTATTGGTTAAAAGTAAGCATACGTATTTATGAAGTAAAAGTAATAAAAATATAATATAAATGTGTTTATGTCATTTTAGAAGAATACGGTAAACTACATACAAGAACTTGTTATGAATTTACGGTATTTCATTTAGTTTTCATCTGCTAAAAATTTTCATTATAATGAAAGTCTCAGGTATTACTCATCCTTTGTTATAATATTGAATAAGCTATTGATTAAAATTATAAAACACATGATGCAAATTGCAGGAACATGTACTTTACCTTAGTCTCGGGTGGACATCTATTCATAAGATAGGGTGGAGATATTTGTAATTTTTGTACGAGTTCAGTGATCAAAACTAGAAAGAAGCTATGCGCATAGCACTCATATGCTTGATCAAATAAAAGTTTAAATAAATAAAATTACTAATATGAATACCCATTGTCCATATTCATTTCTTTATAGGACAGACTGGATACATAGGAATTTTTATTTTGCATGGCAACATTGACCTTTAACTGTTCTGCAATTTTAAGTTCTCATGAAG
This sequence comes from Stegodyphus mimosarum, assembly GCA_000611955.2. Classification (NCBI taxonomy): domain Eukaryota; kingdom Metazoa; phylum Arthropoda; class Arachnida; order Araneae; family Eresidae; genus Stegodyphus; species Stegodyphus mimosarum. The sequence continues at coordinate 440,290 of KK118369.1, read as the reverse complement.
AACTCAAGCTTTATTCCTTTTGGCCCTAGAAATGAAAATGTCCTTCTTAATTTGATAGTGGCTCATCAAAGGCATAGAGGTAAAGTCACTGAACATAATTAATTTCATAGTTAACATTTGAAGTATAAAGTTCGTATCCTCATCAGAGCACACATATTAGTTATCTTTATCCATTTAAGTTACCTATTCTTGATATTTTCAGGGAATATACATCTTAATCACAGTTAGTTTAATTAACAAGTATACAGTATTTAAATTGAATGCAGTATTTGTAACCATATTCATGATGAGATTAACCACGAGATACCCAATCTAAGCCTTTATGTAAATGCAGAGAAATAACTCTATATTGTTTTTCTTAAATAGTCATTCATATCATAAATTAATACTTTTTTAATGTATTTAGAAACTTAGAATAGCAGATAGTTTTTCCACACCATTCTTTGATAAAGTTTGATTTATTAAAAAAATTATTCTATGATGAAATGTTAGATAATATGTACCTAAGCTTTGTATTAAAAATGCATTTGAGTCAAGTTACAGATAAAAAGACTGCAAATTCACAAAATCCACACAGGAAAACCAACAAAAATATTTTTTTAAAACTACTAAACATAAATCAAGTATAGTTTTTATATAAATTATGATTATTCACTTATTATTTCAAATCCCCTGAGTGTTACAAAGTCATAAGTTACCATTCAGATAGGAAGTTGAGATAATTGGTTAACTGAAATATTTCTTAAGTAATAATTAGTAACTTAAAAATTCTACTTCTATATTTCTTTTACCTTCTTCAGGAGAAAAATTTTCAATTACAAAATATATTTCTATATATATATATATTCAAGAATTCATTTATAAAAACCTACAGATTTTAAAATTACTTTAAATTTTCATGATAAAAATGGTATTTTTTTGTTAAGAGGGCACCAAACGTTAATACTGGCTTAAAATATGATAGGAGATAGGAATGACAACCTAACATATACATACTAGCTTCATGAAAAGAAAGACAATTTTATTAAATTTAAAATATCATATTTCCTCAGGTATTTTCCCCTTCTTTTTACTTATTTTATCTTCCAAATATCAAGAGAAGAAAAATATGCAAAAAATATAATATCTGAAAGAAATGTTTACAGTAAAAACATAAAAAATGAAAAGTCATGGGTAAACTACAAGAAAATATCACAATATTATTTCTTTAAAAGAAACCTGCATTCCAATCAAAAATACATACTAATATAAACATTTCATATACTAAGATATCTTTATTTCTACTTCCTTATAACTTGAATATTGCCTATTCTCATTGGTATTTCAGCTACTCCTTCAGTTCAGTTCAGTTGTAATGGTAAAGACAGCGTGTAGCAGATTAACTGCTTTAACTGTCGCTTTTGGCGAGGTTTTAAGCCCTAAGGCGATGGTTATTAGAAAGATAAAGGCGAAAAAACGCCACGCCTTATCGGCGAAGCTAAACAAGCACACAAGGTGCGTAAATGAAAGTAGAAAAAAGATGTTTGCATCTGGGACTAGTCTTGCTTTAGAATCTTTGACATCAGTTTTCTGTAGATGTTGCCAAGGTATTTTGCAATACATATTGCCAGAAAAGACCAGTTCCATCAGTATTGTAAATTTTGCTCTGGAGATAACTTTTCACTATTAGTGAGTTCAATGAATTTATTTGCAAATAGTTCAACAGCTTCAGTTTCAGCTGATGCTTTATCACCTGAAATTTTTAATTGCTTTATACCATGGCAAATTTTAAATTTGGTTAACCAATCTGTCGAATATGTGCACTCAGTTTTAAGTTCATTTTTTCATGAAAAATTTTGGTTGAGCCATTAGCATTGTACCCTTCAATGACACGCCCTCGCTGTGACACTGTCTGACCCATTCAATCATCACTTTTAGCATAACAAATAATCTTTCTGCTCTTCATTGCAAGAGTGGACACAAAAAAATTAAAAAGTTCCTTTTTCTGTTTTCATGCCACATACAGATGACTTTCCAATGCCATATTACTCGCATAATTTTGAGATGGATATATTTTTATCCATTTTTTGCAGCAATTCCACTTTTTGTTTAATGGACATTGAAACATGCTTTTGCTATGTAGATCCTGTAGCAGCTTCAGAATTAGAAACTCTTTTCGACATAATCGAAAGTTCAAACTTTAATTTTCATAAAATCGCTGCGAGAAATAATAAGCTGGATCAAATCAGAAACTTAAAGAACAGCACAATATCCTATATTAACTTAAATTCCATGGAATCAGTAAAATATAATTTTAGCATAGCTTAACAGCATCCACTACGCATTATTGGCTATGTATCATGAGATTGGCAATGAAAGACAGGTTGTTCCAGTAAATTTTGTCTCGCTTCTATCAGACACTAAGACAGTTAAGTCTGAATTGTATTATTTTGGTTACTTATTACATTTACATCTATTTCTTGCACATGCTTAAGGCTTATCCGAGTCTTGAATGAGTAAATTCCCACATATACTTAAAGGCTTATCGAGGGCAGATGCTAGATATCTTATTGCTTGGTGCAGATTCTAAATTCTACTACCAAGTGCCTTCCTAAGTTCTAAACTTTTGTTGCTACTAAATTTTGGGTCCCAGTGCTTTCCTTAAATTTTAAAAACTCTGTCATCCCTTAATTTTGTTGCTTGGTGGCCCTCTATATTCCAAAAATTTTGTCTTCCCTAAATTATGCCACCTGGAACAGCCATATGAGCTCTGGCACTGGCTCTGGGTTTATATGAATAACAAATCAGTTATTTTTAATTCAAACAGCACTAAATGTAATCTTTTGGCCCATGAGTATAAGTAACAAAATCTATTTTTAACATATGGAAAGAAATTTTTGTTGAATTTTTCGTTGTCAACATTTCTTAACGCACTTAAATCAGTAATCGTCACCATGTATAATATCAACAGAAAAGGTTACTGTACTCTTTATTATTCAATTACTAATATATTAAAAAAAATTAGGCATCACTGCATGAGTCATTACTCAAGTTGTCATGCGTTGATAAACATGCTGTGATGAAAGCAAAATATAATAAATAATGATTTTTCCGGGTTGGCATCAGCGATATAAAATATCATTTGGTATAAGATCAACGATGTTTCTATGTAGAATGCTTCAGTTTGAGATGTATCCCAAGCAGATACGCAGCTATGGAGCCAAATTAGTGATCACATAAATTTATGCTAAAATGATTTTTTCTTCAATAATGAGGTATTTAGTGAAATGAAATTAAGAATTAGGACTCTCCATATGTTTCATCCTAGGTGAGAAAAAGTCAAATGAGCATGTGTAAAGCACACACACACCCACAAAAAAAAAAAGCCCTTAAAAAAGGGGGGGCTTGTTGGTAGCTTTGAGATTTTAGGTCATTCCAGATATTAGATGTCCAGATTTTGAACTTTGTACTATATTAAATGTAGGCTTTTTATATTCAGTTTCATATTTTAAGGGCGAGAATTTTCTCATTCATTTGTCTTTTCTAGCCTGTATTCTAATTTTTATTCTTTCAACTATCCGGAATTTTCAGTTATGCAGAATTCAGAATTTTCCAAGCTTTCCAGATAGTCAAGCTTTCACTGTATTAATGCTACCATACCATAATTACAAGAGATTAGAATGCTGATACAATGTAGTTACAAATGGTACTTTCTGATTATCTGCGCCTTTCCCGAAAAGCTGCAAACTCATTAGTGAGTTTGGACAGAAAACTTTTTTGGCGTATATTTATTATATTTCAACGATACATCCAGTGCTTTTTTTTTTTTTTTTACATTATTCTTTTCTCATATCAGACATGAATCTTTGTGCACTGTTGTTCTCTCTATAAACATAGTGACCTGTATTTGATAATAAAACATTACAGGAGTACATAGACTCAACATTAAAATCCTAATATGAAAAGGAAAAAAACAGCCACATGATGCTTTTAAGTGAATCACATTTTGTTTCATGAATTCAGAAAGCTTTTAAGTTTGAGATTTTACCAAAAACTGTTAAAATGCTGAAATTCCCATAAGAGGGATCATACTTCACTGGCAAAAATGTTCACGGAAGTAAAAACTTGCCTGCAGGATGCTATGTGCAAATTTGGGGTTGCCACATAAATATTTTTCAGTGACATGGTGCATTGCCTTGTCAATACTTTTTTTGTGACTTCTGAATGGGAATGTCAATAATGAGAAAGAACCAATTAAATTACTTCCTGAATGTCAAACTTGCAAAAAATCTCTCTGGCTTGAAAAAAGTTATTTCATAAAATATCAACTTAATATGTTTAAAACTTGCATAGTGTTAAATTAATATATAATATATATTTCAAAAACATAACATTTTATTTAATAAATTATATAAAAATATTTAGATTAAAATAGTAGGAAAATAATCAACTTCCAAATTGAATAACAGTTAACAAACTGAAATATAAATAAAATATTTAAAATTGTAATAGTTAAAATCAGAACAGTCCTTTAAATTTACATATATTAACAAAAGGTAAAACTGCATATTACGGGGCAGTCTGGCGCATTTTCGAAAAATCGCCAAATCAGTTATTTTCACGAGTTTTAGAAAATCGCTAACTCATCATATCGCCATATTAGATGGTTGCGAATTTGAATTAATCTTGTACATATGCAAAAAATAGATCATGTAAACATGCAAAAATATCTAAACAACCTGCAAACATGCAAAAATATCTAAAACAGAAGTTCAAGAAAAACAACGATAAAGTATTTGAAAGTTAATAACGGTGTATTTTATGGGATCAACAATACTGAAACTTTTCATAATATTATATACCATTTTTAAGACAGTAGCAAAATGGAGTAAATTGTTTTAACACGAAATTTAAGAAACTGTAATAAGTAGTAAATAAGTAATAAATGATTTGAAAGTATTGATTCATATTTAAGCTAAAACTTTAAATAAAAAAATGCAGAAGAAAAAGGAAGATAAAATTCAAAATTTCGATCTACTGAAGCATGAGCACAGGAAAAAAACAAAAAGTGGTTAAACAATTTTAACTACGTAATTTATATTTTTACAATAAATTTTTATTTTTAATAAACAGTAGAAACTCACATTTGTTTATACCTACACTAAAATGTAACAATACAATGAAGATGAAATTCAAAATGGCACACTCATTTCAACTACGTCCTTAACCACATATAATGAAAACACACAACACCTCCATTCACACAAATCTGTAGCATCTTTCCTTTTAACTAATTTCATACTATTTTTATACTTAGGACATTCGTACATATTCACAACCAAACCATAATTCTTACATCATTCTATCACACATCTTTCGCCCTTATATATATTCGCAATCAAACCGTAATTCATGCACCATTCTATCACACATCTTTCGCCCTTATCTTGCAAATGAATCAAATAAGCAAAATCCACACATTCAACTCTTTCGGCGCCAGCCATTTTACTCACACAATCCATGAGAAGCACAGTGAAATGACAAAAATTAAAAAAGCCTGCTTAAATACTATAAACTGTAACCTTAAACCCTAACGGTTTTCATGACGCAAAGAGATTACTAGATTTGGCATGATTTCGCTTTATTTGGCGACTGGCCCCTAATCTGCAGTCTAGCCTTAACAAAATCAAATGATTAAAAAAAAAATGCAGCACTGCAAAAAAATACAAAACTCTTTTAAAAACACACAATGCTTATTAAAAAACACCCTATTTGAATTTTGAATTTCTTAGGTCTCTGTTTTAAAAACATGCATGCAAGTTTAAGTACATAACTAGCATGCAGTTGTCATTGAGAAATGGTTAAACATCGATATTCCTTGTGATTATTAAATTTTCACATGTGCTACAAAAGCAAAAGATTCATCATTTCTGTAAATTGTATAATGTCAACAGATAGATAGATACCTGTCACATTTCAATAAGAAGGAAGATATTGATAACTATCATGTAAATAAACTACTACTATGGCATTTTAACAAAACTCAGAATGACCTTTGCGCATATGTTTTTTCAAAGAATGTTTATGTCGATACTTTCTATCACATAATTTACATGTGAACACTTTACCATTTACATTGCAAACATGTTTCTGCAGAGAACTAATACTGCTATATGTTCTCCCACAACTAGAGCATTTTATTCTGTCTTTACTTTTATGAACCAAGGAATGTTTTTCTAAATCACATTCTTGATAAAATCCTTTATTACAAACTGTGCAAAGAAATGGGATTCCCATACTTCTGTGGCGGTGGTTGTGATGAACTCGTAAATACCTAGTACTTTTAAAAGTTGCTTTGCATATTTTGCAAACTGCAGTCTTTGTATTCAAGTGCATTTGACGATGGCTATTTAAATCAGCCTTTTTAACATACCTCTTATCACATAACGGGCACGGAAATGGTCGGTTTACATTATGCATTTCCCTATGACGATCCCGCTTATTTTCGGTCGTAAAAGTCTGCCCACATACATCACAAGTATTAGCATGAGTTAAGACATGCCTTTGTAAGCTACTTTTGGTAGTAAACCTTTTATTACACATCACACATGTATGTGCCTTTTCTTTTGTATGGGTCACTTGATGTTCTCGCAAGTGTGAAATTTGTGTAAAGGCTCGCTGACAAATTTCACAACTGTAAGGTTTCTCACCTGTATGAGTCTGATAATGTTTTCTACGTGCACTTTTATCCAAAAATCTTCGACCACAAAAATCACACGCGTAGGGTTTTTCACCAGTATGGGTAAAACTGTGCTGTTTAAGGTCGCGATTTAATCTAAAGCCGCGGCCACAAATATTACACACATGTGGTCTTTCACCAGTATGTACCATAACATGCCTTAAAAATCGATTTTTCGGGAAAATATTACCGCACATATTACATTCAAGATTTTCGGATCCTTCGTGTTTGATCTTATGTAATGTTAAGTTATACTTTCGCTTGAATGTCAGATCACAAATATCGCATCTAAGCATTTTTGGATCAGATTCATTCTGACCACTGTTTATGTTAATGTTGTATGAGTTTTCACTACATGCTGTAGTACATGCATCGTTCAACATTGTTACAGACATCTCCACTTTCACAATTTTTCGTTTCGTTACACTTTACATCTCGAACGCTGTGTTTACGGTTAGCCGATTGATAGTGAAAATGCTAGACGTCCCACTCGCTGCGCAAAAACACTTTTGTAATATCTGCGCATTTCGACCAGGTGGGGAAAAATGTTGTTTGATTTTGGAATGTGTTTATTATGTGTCTGTGATTTTGGAATGTGTTTATTATGTGTCTGTGGAACGTGTTTGTGGATTATGGATGTTGTTTGATTATGGAATGGTCTTTATGGAATGTGTGTTTGATTATGAAACATTTGTGTTGATTATGTAATGGATGACTTTTTTTCCTATGTAGGCATCTATTGACAAAGAAAAAATCAGTCAATTGTTTCATTTAATGAATAATTGCTGCCATTATTTAATACATATTATAAAATAAGGTAAAATCCTACGGTACGGTCTTGTCACAATTTTGAAAATTGTCGCTAACACCAAGATTGACTCATTTATTGCTCATTATAAATATTGCTTTTCTTGCTACTCTCCTAAACGTCCATTTTCCGTCCTCGCGGATCATCGCATTGTTATGAGTCAAGAGTTGGTAACGTCGCCCTTCGCTAGTGCCTCCTAACGGAAGGAAGTCAGGACACTGAAACTAAGGCTTCTATAAAACTATATATCTCTAGTAGCTGTAACTGAAACGAGAGGAAGCTCTAATGTCTCAGGTAGTCGTCTGACTTACCTCGCTCCTTCCAACTAAACAAAGCCCCGTAGGTGAGCAACGAACGTGGAGCGATTATTTCCGTGATCGACAAACGTGAGTTTTATACTGTCTCCAAGTTTTATAATTTTACAGGATGCCTCATAAATGTGCTGTAGCCGTATGCTGTAGCACTCTGATACTATAAAAAAAATAAAACACCAAATGAAGGACGAAATAAATGCATAAAACATGAACAATAAAAATGCAATCAAATAGTAAATGACAAGCATCCTGGCATAAAGAGCAATTAAGCTGTGACCAAGCAACTTTTCATTTTGAAAATTATCACCTGCAAAAAGTACTAAAACAGGAAGGAATTAATTAAACTTTATAAAACAAACCTAATAAATTTTCTATCTTTTTCTACAACCATAAGAATATAAAAGTTTAGAGATACGAAAGCTAAGATCTACAGTTTTTATATACAAATGTTACAAGTACTTCCGATAAATAGATATAGATACTTCTTTTCTCTTAAAGTTCCACATGATCGTTCACTAAATATATAACTAGTTCACTTATAAGAAGTTCCTTTGTCGAATTACAAATAATTTTCGTTACCACATCTTCTATTCGAAAAGAGCTGGTAGATGAAACAATCCTCTTCGAAATGTTCAGAACAAATTCTAGTAGTATGGGTTGGATTGAAGTTTTCCCTTTTTTACTTTACAATCCACTCCTTAGGAAACAGATGAAACGAAATCTTATTTTCTTTACATTCGTCCTTGATATTGTTGTTTGAACAACCGTGTGCGCAACAAGCAGTAGGCATTGTCAGCACTGATATACTAGAAGTGAACAGCAATTTACAAACCAGAATCAAAATAACGAAACTGTAATAGAAAAAAATCATAAAAGAATTAACTGTTTAATTGAGGAAAGAATTTATAGATAAATACGAGCATTCAAAACATGGCAAAGCAGTGAACAATGGGTATCATGAAAATAGCAATAATATATATATATATATATATATATATATAAATCATGCTAGCCAAATGAACGAATAGATAATTAAACGATCAAACAATGACTGAAAATGAATTACAAATTTCAGAAAGAATTAAGAGCGATTATGAACGATGGATCAAATATTGAAGACATTTTTAAAATATTTTTCTCGGTGAAGGTTCCGATTATATCAGTGTGTCTTTAAATGCCCCTATGTTCCTTTTTTATATGAAATTTAATCAGGAAATAAATAAATGTTTATATTTCTAATATTAAAATATTCCCTAATGTGACAGTTGCATTTCAGTAATACGTTTTTCTTTCTGGCAATACTTATAACGAAAGTACTGTCGGTTTTAATAAATTGCGCGCGATCTGTTTTGTGTTGTTTTCAGTTGGAGTATTGCTAATATTTGGCTGGGAAGTGAACGTTTTCAGTTAGCATCATTTTAATAATGTCTTTTGAAGATTGTATAGATAAATTAGAGCAATTAATTTGCGATGAAAATAAAATTGTAAGTATATATATTTGCTTTATAATAGAGATATGGAGTAAAACACACGGAGACTACTTTTTATTTCTTATGAAGACTTTTTTTCACTAAAAAAAAAAATTGTTTCGGTGAAAAATAACATGTTTCATAATATTACCGTTTGTTATTTTTGGTTTTTACTAACGTCTGTGATAGAGATATTGTAGATTTTTGTTACGTTATGTGATCAACTCCCAACTCTTGCCTTATCATTTGCATGTGTACGAAAAGTTGATTAATTATTTATGTAACTTTTATATTAACTTTGTTTCTGGTTTATAGTTAGATTACTGTAAGATGGTAATTCAACATCCGTTAACCATGAGGCTGATTATTATCGAGCAGGAGGGTTGCAGCATATTCGTATATTACATTACTACTTGTGTGTATGTCTGCAGAAAGAGTATTCTTCACGACCATACTCAACAGATCTCGCACATGTTGACAAGTAAATCTTGTCTGAAATGTCCCTGAAGTTGACCGATCACCTTTGAATAATTCGCGGCAGTATCTGGGAAACTTTCCACTACTCTAAAGTTCTTTGAAGGTGATGCATTAAAAAGAATAATTAAACCATTAATTGAGAAAAGAACACTTCAAATTATCCTAGAAAATATATTCCTTGGCCATAAGAAGCTAGAAATTTTTATGGTGTTGTACAGAAAAGCATGCATTTCTGTATTTTATTTTATTTATACCTCTTTATCTAGGTAAGATTAAGGATGACCTGAATGGCGGGGGAACCACCTAGGTTGCAATAATTCATCAGTTTTTTTACAGTACTCACCAATGGCTGAACGGTACATTCACTTGTAGTTTTGATTCCACGCAAATTGGTCAACTGCATGGGCATTTTCTTGATTTCCACATGTGTAACGTGTATGCGAGCCAGTTTCCCTTCCCTCCCCTTAGGGAAATAGCCTTAGTGTGCTTTGCCATAGTCTTAATAAACCAAACCATTATTTTTTCTAAGGAGCATTCCTCTAATTCATTTGTTTTTTTCTTTTCCAAGCCATCAGAATTTCTAGTGGGGTTTAAAAATCGCCTTTTCTCCTGGGTTCATTACAAACTCTCCAACAAGCTTATTTTTCTTTCCAATTCATCATGCAATGGCAATAGGTTTATCTTCGAATGTGCAGAAAGAGCATTCTTCATGACCATACTCAACAGATCTCGCGTATGTATTTTGACAAGTAAATCTTGTCTGAAATGTTCCTGAAGTTGACCGATCACCTTTGAATAATTTGCGGCAGTATCTGGGAAACTTTCCACCACTCTAGCTTTTTTTGGATTTAGAATTGTTGCTTGAAGCAAATACTGGAATTTATCCTCTTTAGGAATACTCTCATCTTCATGAATCTTGGAAGGCCAAATATTCCTAAAGGTCAAATATTCTTTCACATCGCCACTGAATTTTGTCAGTTCAATCTTCTATAACTTGAACTTCCTTTTTTTGGAAGTAGATTGATGTATATATGGACAAAGTTAAGGCAGTGCGCAATGCCTAGTTTGTGCAGTTCTCTGATTTTAAGTGAAAATAGATTGGTTTGTACATGGACACACAGTTTGTGCAATTCTTTCAACTTCTTATTTTGGTTTTGTGTAGCAGACATCTTGAAATTTTGCCTTCCTGGGGCCAGTCTTGCTGTCAAAAAAACAAGAGGCACCAAATTTTAAACTTTTACTGCTGGCTTGATTACAACAGTACAATGTAATGCATGTTATGAAAGAAATATATACTAATGATCAAATATTATTGCTGAAACTTCCATTCAGTATTAAGCTATTAGTAATTAAGGTTTTGAGAAAGTGAATATTATGTACTTAACCTATTTGATGTTTAAGGTTTTTTGGTAATATAAAAAAGGGTTCTTATGCATGTTTGCAACCACTATACCAAATTTTGATAATATGCCAGATTCTGGCAACCATTGCTCTTAATATGTCTTTAGTAGAGCAACATTGCCATTTTTTGTGTGCATACTTTTTGTTGTATTCTAGGTTCCAATGACTTTTATACGCATACTGTGATATTTGTAAACTTAAATTCAATTTCAAAATATGTGCTTGTGGAGATTGCTCACATTATTAGAAACTAGGTAAAATTTCCTCTGATGTACAATACCCAGTTTGTACATTTTTTTTTTTTTAACGAAGCAGATCTCGCATACTTGGGGAGAAGAACAAAAAAATATATATATATATATATACAGAATATATATATATATATATATATGAAACATTTGTTATTTTTTTAAAATATCGTATAATTCTTATTTAATAATTAAACATTGCATTTTAAATTAGTAAAGTGAGTTTTCTTGTAATATATTTATAAAGTTTTCAGATTTAAGATAAACATTGATAGTTTGAGAATCTTTAAAAAAAGTTTCAAAAATCACCAATTTGAATCCAATAATTAACTTTTTTTATCTGTAAAAAATCACCAAAGTACGCCAGGCTGGTTGTGGTAATATGTAAACACTCCCATCCCCCAAAATCCAAGGAATTGGAGAATGTGTTTAACATGGAAATATAAATTTTTATTATTATTTGAATATTTATGTGTACAGAATTTGCATTTATTTGCTTATTTCTTGCTTTACTGTGTTTCCTGATTGAAATTTTTAGTTTGAATATTCCACAAACTTTCATTATTATATCATGTGAAGAAGAACATCTCAAAAGTTTTGTAGATTTTATATGTTGTTCATGGAAAGTGTAGTATAAGAAAAATTTCCCAGGAAGGTCTGAAAAGCTTTTTTTAATCTACTATCGGTTGAAATTTATTGTATGGTACCCCTTGGTTTCTGTCTGAAAAATCGCCAAGTGGTTTTGGTTGTTCGGGAAATCTAGAAGCTCACTGCATGAAATAGGTTTTTTGGTAATCCTAATCTTAATAATATTGCAAAAACTAGTTTTGGGGAAATTTTTTTTTTGGTCATTAAAAAAGGGTTATTTCTGCGAATATCACCAAATGTATTGTAATAAATTTAGATTTTGGCTGTTTTTTGTAATAATAGCCCTTTTGTATGAATCCGGGTTCTTGGTTGTTAGCATTCTTTTCAATTGCTGTGTTTGGTTGCACGATGGTCTTGTATTTTGAAGGTGCTATTATTTTGCTTCCTACTATCGTGAATTTGAGGTTTTTGTATCGGTTGGATGATGGACGAAAGACATTTGATTTTTGCATGAAAGCTGGTTTAATTGCTGATAGATATGAAGAGCCGATGTGACGAAATATTTAACTGAATTGCTTACATGGAGGATGCAGGAGACGGTGGTATGAAGTCTAAACGTTTGCACATGAAAAAAGGTATGTTATAAAATTGACGTTTCATTTATTTATTCATCTTTGTGTGTTAATTTTTGTTAAAAGATTTATTGTTTAATGTTTTTATGTTAGGAAATATGTGTTTTTAGTTATTTATTTCTCTCAGGTTGTGTATTTTTGGTTAATTGTTCTTCTCTGTGCGTTAAGACAACGGCTAATTTTTCTGGCTAACGTGATAGTTTTAACTTTGTTTTAGCTTCCTGATTTTATTTAAGTGAAAATAGATTGATGTGTATATGGACAAAGTTAAAGCAGTGCACAATGCCTAGTTTGTTCAATTCTCTGATTTTTTTTACGTTAAAATAGTTCGATGTTGCATTGACAAAATTAAGGCGGTGCACAATGCCTAGTTTGTGCAATTCTCTGATGTCTTTTTAAGTTAAAATAGGTCGATGTGTACATGGACACCGAGTTTGTGTAAGTGTTTGATATCTTGTTTTGTTTTGTGTAGCAGGTGGAAGGGTCGGCACCATCTTGAAATTGATCGATCCTTTATGCCACCAATCTTAACATCACAAAAGAAGCGATTTGCCAAGGGGTGCTGTAGAATAAGTTTTAATCCTACTATCAACATTTTAAGGCAGATTTTAATCCACCTGTTGTAAAACGTATTTATTCTAAAATATCTCAAAGTTGTTTAATCCTTGTTGTCTTATCTTTTATTGAAAATTATTATAATCACTTAATGAAATAAAATAAATCATTTTTCAATGTTAAACATCTGTAAGAAAAGTGTTATATATTTAGTAATTTAAAAAAGTAAAGAATTAAAAAAATTTTAAGTTTTTTTAATCAAAATTTTTATTTTTGTTCTTAATTCTGGAGTGGATATTTTCAGTCTTCAATTTTTGGATGGAAAGCTTCATGCAGCTTTCTTTTATCTCATTATTTAGTTAATTCTTCCAGAGATGCAGCTATAAATTTAACATAGAGCAGTATTTAGTTTTTAGGTACACCATAGGTTAAGTGTTTTAAAGAGAAACATTATTGTGAAAAAGTAACTTAAAAATATTCTAAGGAAACTTCAGAAAAGAAATTTTTTATTTCCCTTAATGCAGTGTTTCGCAACATGGGTTCTACTGCTTCCCGTCACAGTACATGCTGAGGAATCTAAAGTATATTGCTGATAGAATAAACAGTGAGAGGGCACTGAGGAAAATGACAATGAAAGCAAACCTGAAAAAAATTTATTTGCCTAAACATTTCTCGAACAAATATTTAAATATTCAATTGATTATACAAATATTACAATTGTGCATTCAACAAAAAAAAAAAAAAAAAAGTGTTAAGTCATGTCAGTTAATCCTTCATGTGTTTGGTCCAGACTGTTGGTAAATTCATTTTTTAAATTCTGTATAAGATATCAATCTAAAATTCTAAAAATATATTTCAAGTCTGTACTTTCAGGGATATCTGATACATGTTAGTAATTTTTTTTATTTCCAAAATAGGTGAAAATGCACTTTAGCCCACTGCTTGGCGATGTTTTGAAAATCGCCAATTCGGCGCATTTCTGCGAAACGTCTTTGCAATTAATTGCAACCTTCCCGACACGCTCCGCGAAAACCTATTGTAAACAAAACATAGAATTCTAAACCATAAATTAGTATGGAAACTGTTGCCACAAAAAGATAATAAAATAATATGCAAAACGAACATTATGATCATTAAAATATTTGTCAGTTAGGTTTAAATTAATTATTTACATTTTATGTTGTAATACTTACACATTTTATCCCGTTACATAACCTTCCCGACACGCTCCGCGAAAACGTAACCAATATGCCATCCCAGAAAGAAGGAATTTTTTTTAAAAGGGCATTAAAATTACAAACGATACCATGTACACACCGTTCCGTTTTAACTTAAAAAAAAATCTGAGAATTGCACAATGTAGGCAACGTACACAAATAAACAAAATAAGCTAGAATAACGAAAATAAATTACAAGAAAATGCCATGTGCACAGCGTTCCTTTTAAACTTAAAAAAAACTTCAGCGAATTGCACAATGTAGGCAACGTACACAAATCAACAAAATAAGCTAAAATAACGAAAATAAATTACAAGAAAATGCCATGTGCACAGCGTTCCGTTTTAACTTAAAAAAAACATCAGCGAATTGCACAATGTAGGCAATGTGCACAAATCAACAAAATAAAATAAATTGCAAACGATACCAGCGTTCTGTTCTTCAGCTGAGCCAAATTATTTCAATAAAAGGCAACAAAATATAAAAATTAAGCAACTTGCACTTCCAATAAAGTAATAAATGTACATGTACATTCACTCACCTCTCTCAGCATCACAGCTAAATCCATACCGACTCGGTATTTAGCGAAATATAAGGTACGAAAATAGCAAACACAAAAACACCGCATTCAAAGAATACAACGACAACTGAAATAACTACTTAAATTAACACGTAAGAATTTCGAATAAACCGCTACGTCATCTCACATTACCAATAAAACCGTTCTTTATAAAATAGGAAATACGCATGCGCGAAAACTACATGTTTCCGTAGCTTCAAAATACCCAGTCAGCCATGTTCGCGGATATACGGAGTTACCCATGTTGGCGTGTTTATTGCTCATTCAAAAACAATCGCCGCCAAGCAGTGGGCTAAAGCGCATTTGGGCCCCAAAATATATCACTGTGATTGGTTTCTGTATATTTTTACTGTATTATTATAAATGTTTTGAGAAATCTTTAATCATAACTATTCTGTTTCACTACAGCATGGTGAGTTTTAATTTAATGTAGTGTAGATACAAATAAATATTTAAATTTTAATGTTTTTTCAGTCATCATGATATTCAAAACACTGGTAATGTATCATTGTTGCAAGGATAAGGAATGCTGAACAAACTCAAAGGTAATGGTGAGACAAAAAGGGGTAGAAAATCATTGATTGTCGAGAGCTGCTTGTATTTTTAAGCAGTAGCTTCAAGTTTATATCCTCAAGCAATACCCTAAGTTGCTCATGTATCGTTTGGGTGTGCATATCATGATTCGAAAATCATCAATAGATATCGATGATTATTGTATCATATGAGATGCTGTGCAATAATCTCTTTGGAATGTATTTCTCTTTTAAGATCTTTAAATAATTTGTTGTAATTGAGACAGAGTATTATGAGTTTTTCATCTGAATAATTGATTTTATAGTTGTTAAAAGAGTTAGACTATGGACTGCATAATTTCTGTGTGTATTTATTACGTAAATTTTTATTTTCTTCCTGTAGGTGACTTACAAGATGTTAAGTAGAGAATTAAAAATTCATGTCAATAAAGCCAAAATGTAAGTAAATTCTTTTACAATTGATTAAATAATTAATTCAAAACAATAAATTAAATTATTGACAAAGTAATTATTAATGATTAATTGAAAAATAGCAGCGTGTGCAGTGCTTTTTCATTAAACTCAGGGGCAATGAAAAGCTTTTCATTGAGAAAGTTGAGTATTTATGGAGAATTAGGTGTAAAGCAGTGAATTTCAGATTTATACCTATACTTCTAAATCAAGTTACTTATATTGGTTATCAGATACATTTATTTGTGTGTGTTTTTTCCCTTGATATCTGAAGTAACATGAAAATAGTTTATCATAGTATTTTAGAGATTTCATTGCTGTGTTTTTTCTTTACAACTCTTCATCATCATTTGTGAAAATTTATTTACAATTTCTTTTTCATGCATATTGTGATGGAATGCTGAGTAGAGAAAAATGAACATTTCTGCTAATTTTTCTTTATTTGAATCTGTTTACAGTCAGTCAAGATTCCAAAGCTGCCCAAGATGTTTATATTGTATATTAGAAAATGCTGTTGCTGAAAGAACTCAGCAAAAATAGTTTTTGTGATACTATTCCGTTAGAGCGGCATAGTTAAAAATGCAGCAATTTTTTTTTAATAAATTGTTGCCAAGTTTAAAATTGTAAAGTAATAATAGTGCTCAAAAGACTAAAAAAAATTACTTCTGTAAAAAATAGTTTTTTTTTTTTAAATTTCATAATTCTTAAAAAAAGAAAATTTTTCTTTTTAATTTTTTAATCTAGAATATTTTACACAAATAAAAAATAAAACAAAATGAAATTTAATCTAAACAGGTGGCATAAAGAATATTCTATACATAAATAAAGAATAACAAATCAAAAGGAAATTCAGTCTAAACAAGTGGCATTAAATTACAAATATCAGTATTACAGAAAAAAAATAATTTTTTGAATATAACCGACGCCAGATAAATTCTATCAAATATGACTCTTAATGGTGGTGAGCAGTGCCCTGCTTATTTGCCCCATTTAGCAGTATCCCACAATCATGCCACTGCATGGCATCTGATTTCGTGGTCTACAAAATTAGAATTCACAGTGAAATGTTCATAACCAGCATTTCTTAATTTCTCTTTCTTATATCCTTTCCAGCAGTCTGAAAAATGTATTTCTGCCATCTGCGCTGTTTTCCTGAATGGCAGTCATCAATGCTGTAGCACAACGA
Organism: Stegodyphus mimosarum; assembly: GCA_000611955.2. Classification (NCBI taxonomy): domain Eukaryota; kingdom Metazoa; phylum Arthropoda; class Arachnida; order Araneae; family Eresidae; genus Stegodyphus; species Stegodyphus mimosarum. Next base: position 423,114 of record KK118369.1, on the reverse strand, counting down.
TCACAAACGGCGACCAAAAAACATTTTTTGCTTTCCTGGCATGAATCCCTGAATACACATTGTTTCAGAAGAATACATCCAACATAATTTTTTCTTTTTGTGATCGTATTTTAAACTTTAGTTATTTTTCGATTTTGTTGGCTCCAACAATTTTATTTCTTTTACGAGACATCAAATTATTTGCGCATACCTCCCTTAAGTACTTATTCCAATCTATTGTTGTATTATGGCTGATTCCTAATTGAAGTTGGCAAAATTTAATCGACATCAGTTCTTGACACCACAGATAGATAAAATGTACTGCACTGATAGAAGAAAGACGTGAGCCTTCAAACCATGTTTTGGTTCTCAATCCTTTATTTTTTTTCACAGCAAGAACATATGTAACAATGCCATATAGGTAACAATGCCCTTTTTTGAAGTTGAAGTTTTTTCATTGCAATGTTTTTTTTTTTTTTTT
>KK118369.1:411289-422627 GCA_000611955.2 Stegodyphus mimosarum | reverse complement strand
TTTTTTTTTTTTTTTTTTCCTCCCAGTTAGTGTTTGATGTTGCTTTAAGAATATTTCTTTTTTATGTTCATTTTTAACTATAGCAAACTAATAACTAGGTTATTTGGTAACCAAATAATTGTTACAAATTATCATTTTGTTGAGAATTTTGGCATTAAAAAGGTTGCTATAAGAATAAGCAGATGCCATATTTAAATATAAAAGTAATATCATTTTCTGAATTGAAGGGGCCTAAATTTCTGCCTAAATTGAAGGGGGATATAAAATTTTCTAAAGAAGTAGATATATTAGTTCAGTCATCTTAATAGAAAATTAAATATTTAGAATATAGTTCAGTTTTATTGATTCATAACAGTTCTTCAATTCAATAAAAATAGCCATTTTTATATGTGTTGTATTATAGTTGTGCTTTTTGTTGTATTCTAAATTCCTAACGTTTTTATCAAAAAATCATAGTATTTTTGGCATTACATTCAATTTTAAAATATGCTCATACAGGATTTAACCGCAATAGAAAAAACTGTGGTAAAATTTCTGCGGGAATACTGTATTTTTCTGCATAATGGCTGAAGGGAACAGTTGTTTTCATTCTTTAAGTGATCACCACAAAATTTCCACTAGAATGAAAGATTCAAAAACCTGCTTCTAAATAGATTTATAGGTTCATTTTTAAGATAAATACTTGGTTAAAATGTGAAATGTTTACTTAATAGATATTCTTTGATATTATATTCATCATACATTATCTTCTGTAAAAAAATCATCAAAATTCGCTAAGTGGTTGCATGTAAAAGTAAGTGTAAGATGTAAATACTGATTTTTTTTAAATAAAGATATGTGATGATTTGGATTTGTATTGCACTGGGCTCTGAGTCTGAAAAGGACTGAAAAGTTTGAATTAATAGGAAACCAGAAAAGATTTGTGTATGAAAAATATAATGTATTTTTGCTTATTTTTTTAAGCATTCTCTGACCCATGATCAAACCTTTTTAGTCTGAGGCAGTTCTTTATCATCAAACTTTTCAGTTGCTATTAGTCTGACATTAATACTTCAGAAAATTGTCTTCCAGTACACATTTTTTAAAAAATATTTATGAAATTTTCTTGAAATATTTCTGTCTAAGCACTGATTAAATGAAATTATATATATATGAAATGATAATACTTCAGTAGACCTAGTTTTAAAAAAATTCAAAAGTAGAAAATTTTTAGTCCAAAGGGGCTTTGTCCCTGAAGGACTATTGTTTTCGTTTCAACATTAAATGTTGGTTCACTTTTCAAACTGTTGCCACCAAATATTGCAGCCCTGTATTATATTTAAAGAAATTAAATAATGAAGAATGTGCATAAATGTATGCATGTTTCTCACATTGTGATAAAACGACTGTACCTAGAGCCATCAAATTTTGGATGATGTAAATCCTATTGCGAATATGGGCATCTGAAAGACCAAATTTGAAATTTAGAATTTGTTTTATTATCAATTTCATATTTTGTAAAACTTTTTTTTGATTAACAAAGTCAAGGATTTCAAAGCGAGGAATGGGAATGTAAACATTTTTATCTCTAGCTATGAGACTGTGTATTGGAAATTCTAAAGATATGTTCGATTTAAAATTATTTTGCGATATTGCTCTTGAACTGAATTTTGTGGTTTAGGTGCGCAGAACATGATATTTAGTAAATAAAGGTAACACACAAAATGTTAAAAAAAATTCCCTTTGGTTGTAATTTAAAATCTGAAACCTTTCAGATTTTTATTTATTTATTCATGTATGTTTTTTCAAAATATAAGCAAAACTGAAATTAACTATTTAAACAAAACTGAAATTTTTATTTCCTTAGGTACATGTTTGAATTTCTGATGAAACAAAATTTAAAAGCTAATGCAAATTTACAAGTTCATTACTTTCTTGCTGGTGATGTAGGGCAGGATAACAGGAAGGTATGATATTTTAAATGTATGTATCTGTGACATATACTTTAAAAATGTATTTAAAAAAACAATTTGAATTGCACATTGTATTTTTTAAAGCAAACTTTATTTATTGAATCATAAGTTTTAGTAAAATAAATTCATCATAAAATAAATTCATAAAATTCATAAAAAGGGCACTATAGGTCAAGAAAAATTATTTCAATTTTATTACAGGAAATTTGTTTGGCAACATTTATGCTAGAATGAAATGATTTTTCATCTAGCAGTCCAAACTTCAAAGTCTTTAAGGTATATGCTGCAACAACTTTCAGTAAACATTCTGTGGAAAAGTAATTTAATTTTTATTCTGATTAATCTTAATTTCAAAGAGGCAGTGGATTATGGAAGCATATGCTACATTAATATCATCATCTATAAGATTATGCAAAAAGAAGGTGTCGTAACTTAATCTTGAAATTTTTGTGGTCATTTATTTATTTAACCTTAGAATTTACTACAAGACCAATTTTTACTACTTCAAGACCAATAACTAGATTTTTTTTTTTTTTTTAATCTTAAATTTCGTTAATATCTGCTTCCCCTCGAAACCAGTTTTTAGTTTCATGTACTGATATTTTTTACTCAATTTGTCACTTTAATATTGAGTGATCCATCAAAGTATCTTATTTCTGAAACTTAAATCTTTTTACTACCCCCCCCCTTATGAAGTTTGTCAGTGTTTCATCCCCTTCCATAAAATATAATTGATCATTTGTTATGCTGGCACTTTTTTTATGCAGTGTCACAGTTAGATGATAAAGGATCACAACTGTAGTGCTAGATTTGTATGATGCTATAGGATTTACAGAATTATAAATGTGTTATTTGGACACTGTGTAAACTACTATCAGTATATACCCTAATGTTATGCTTTTCAACCATTAGAATAAACTTATATTCTTGATGTAGTTTTGTGTCGAATGTGCTGAATATTCTGCTTCTGACAAACATCTTTCTGAAAGATGTTGCAACAAACTTTATATAATACTTTTATATAATTTCTTCAGCATTTGTCTTATGCATCATCTGACATTTTAGAAAAAGATTCTTTATTCCCCCCATCTTTTTTCATTCTTCATCTTTTTATGTAGTTTAGATATGTGTGTAGATAATATTGTGATATTATTTTCTTCAACAAGTTTCTCAGTGAAGCCATTTCCTAAAATATGTTGTTGTAGTACATGCAATAAAATGAAGTTTAACTTTCAACAGATAGCTTGTCATGCCTTTAATGGAAGTAAAATGATCTTATCATGCTTCCTCTAGAGTACTGATTCCCCACTTTTTATCTCTCATATATCTTTTAATAAGATCTTGTGATGAAGAATACTGAGGAACTTTCCCTGTCAAAATGCTGACCTCCTTCCTTATCCAACTTAACACTATTCCTGCAATATACCTTACGTTGTGATATTTTCATATGGTAAAATTAATGGATTGCATTGAGTAAGGGCAAAAAATATACTTAAAAAAGACATTATTATATTATTTATTTCAAATAAATGCAATGATAACATACATAATATTATTAATGTACTCTAATCATTTTGATTATTAGAAAATGAAAAATTGAGTGGTTTGATAAATTTATTGGCTAAAGAGAAAATCTAGGCTTAAACTAAAATCCTAAGCATTCTTGAACTAATGTTATACAACAGTAAAGTCTATCATTAACTATATCATACCTATCATTATTTTTAAATGAATTAATATGAATGTATTAATATGAATGATATATGCTAAATTTAAAACAAAAATTAAGACTTGATATTGTAACCTTCAATACATTAGTGCTCTGATCACTATATAAAAGATTATTTTTTATTCCCAATTATATCATTATTTTCAACTTTTTTAATTAGTTTTATTATCTGAAAACCGAGAGGAGAAAATTAGGTGAATAATTTATTTTTCAAAAGGTGCAGTTATAGTAAGAAATGAAAAGTAATCATGAATAAACTACAAGTAACTATCACAATATTATTTCTTTAAAAGAAACCTGCATTCCAGTTGTTGTTGTTGTTGTCTTGTTCGAGGAGTCAAATAGGACCGTAAGTATCCAGAACAGCTGCAGCAATATCATTAATCTTAAAAAAATAGAGGAGTTGGTGCGAAATCCACTGTCCACGTAGATTTCTCGACGTGCTCACAAACTGCAAAATATGATGCGTCGGCTGCCCCATACACAGTAGCATTAAAATCAGACTCTAATATTGCACCATTCATGGAAAGGGAAGTATGTCAGAGCCTCTGAAGAGGTTGGGCTTCTGCCTGTTAGTCCTTGAATGGTATTTTATTTCCCCTCAACCACCCACTGAAAATCCAATGGAGGCATTCCCGATCTGCCACCTGGGGGCACACCCTGTAGGGGTTACAGGCTGCCCCGATGGAGCATTCCAGTAAAATAACATAATTTTAACTTTACAATATCTAGTAAGATATCTTCATTTCTAATTCCTTGTAACTTGAATCTTTTCTGTTCCTATTGTTATCTGTACTAGTCCTTAGATGTCAAATCATCATAAATAATTAGAGAAGAATGTGAAGTTGACTTAGAAAAATCATAGAACAAATATCAATTAGTGTTTGCTTCATTGTGATTGGCTGGTTCTTGTATTAGGCTGGCATGAAGTTCAACAGTTAGAAAGGAAAAGTTAGGTTTTACCTTTGCAGGTAATTTGTGAGGGTTCGCCTTTGTTAATAAAACAAAAGTAGTCACTATGTGGACAAATCTACTGTAAAATTTAGTGAAGCCCATTCTGTGAATGCACTGAGGAAGGAAAAAATTACGAAAATATTTTTATAATTTTCAGAACTTGATGCTGAAAAGCTAGGGAGAAGAATACACAAGGAAATGCAGCATTCGATTCACAAATCATCAGACATACCCTTGGTTCTCCATTGTTTGAGAAGAGAATGCTGTAAAGTATGGTTTTTTAGCCATACAATAACGTACTCTGTAGAACACTTTTCATCAATTTTGTTACCCAATAATAGATATGATTTTACATTAGAACTTTTAGACAGTCGCTGAAGAAAATTATTAATTTTTATTCGTAATTTGAGTATTTGATTTTTAAATGATGCAACAGTGATGAAGATTTCTTACTTCCATTTGAGCTTCAGCAGTGGCCAAATGGTTAAAACCGCTGAATGCTAGGAATCAATCCCAGGCGAATGAAGTGGCTGCATAGTTAGTTTTCAGGGTTTCTCCTATGGGTAACATAAAGATGAGCTAGTTTTCCTTAGAAAGTGCTCCCTAGAAACATCCATGCTTTTAAGAAGATAGTCGTCATATGTTTTGCCGCATTCAAATAACCATTTGATAAAACTTCTCTATGTATTTCACTCAGAGGATTAGGGGTGTTCTAGTATCTTGTGAATGAAAATTTTTACTAAACTTTCATTAGAATATATTCCTTTAAACTGAGATGGGCCACTATTAGGAACTTTCATATTATTAATTGCCGTTTATGTTAACCAGAGTAATAGATTCCTTCTGGCCCTCAGCTGGTTATTTGTAAATGCTTCGCTCAGATACTAAATCATAACTATTATCCATAGTAGTTTTAGTTCTTTGTGAAAATCCTTTTTTTTTCACCACTTATTTATTTTTATTTAAATAAACCTGACACTCAATGACTGTATTAGAACAACTGATGTTTAAAAAAAAAAAAAAGAAAAGAAAACCACCACAATCAAACTTGAATGTAATATAACTACTAAGAAAGAGAGCTGATTTGATGATTCACTTGATGTTAAAAATATTATTGGCTGACATTCGTTTTATACAGTTGGCTGTGACAACGTAAGAAAAGGGGCAGCTATATATGATGAATAATTAATCAAGCAGTATAAATAATATGGACATTAGTAAAAACTAATTAAATTCCTACACATTTTGGCCAGTGATAGTTACATTAGAATTCCCTTTTATTCCCCCTTTTATTTCCTTTTATTCAATGACCAATTTTAACATTCTGAACATTTCTTTCATCAGTATTCAAACATTTTGTTTCCCACTAATACTGTTAATTTTTCACATACCTCTAAAGGTATGTGTATCACACGTTGGGAACCACTGCTTTAGAGTCACATCAAATGTTATAATCATTAATTTTTTCTGAAACTTTTGACTTTCGGGTTTTAGTTTTGCAAGAGGCAAAATATTTTTTGTTAAATGTTTTCCAAATTTATGAGAATGTGATTATAATTAATTTCAAGGTTTTTTTAAAATTCATTTTTGCTTTCTAGGATTTTACGTACCGTGTTTACTTGTGTTATAGTTGCACCCTTGTTCTGAAGCAGAAAAAAACCTCAAAAGTGTACAATATTGTGTAGTAGATTTCCCTGCATAATAGTCGTGCCTAGACTTTCGTAATAAAAAATTGGCAAAAAAAGTGTGACTATTATGCAAGTAAACACTATAATTTGCTGCTTATACTTATTTGTTTCGAAAATATTACTGGTTTTTAGTTTTACATAATGGATAAACTGTCTAATTGTAATTATCCTGTCCATATTATTTATAATACTTGGGTAATTATTCATCATATATAGCTGTCCCTTTTCTTATGTTGTCACAGCTAACTGTATAAAATGAATGTGAGCCAATACTATTTTTAACTTCAAGTGAATCATCAAATCAGCTCTCTTTCTTAGCAGTTATATTACGTTCAAGTTTGATTGTGGAGGGTTTTTTTTTTTTTTTTTTCAAGTTTGATTGTGGAGGGTTTTTTTTTTTTTTTACATCAGTTGTTCTAATGCAGTCATTGAGTGTCAGGTTTGTTTAAATGAGATTTTAAAGGATTTTGTTTTACAACTTTTATTTAAAAAATGAAATTTTAGTTTATATATTATTTAATTCTGTACATCATTCCTTAATGAACTGTGAAAATTTAGAATTTTTTAAAAATATTTATTGGTAGTAAATTGAATATTACTCCGAGTTAAATATATACAATTTCAGTTTTGCAGTTTTTAAGGTATTTTAACATATTTTATAGCACTTTTCATTCTTGTATTAATTTTTCAATCAATTTAAATTTTTCAGTTTGTTTGTATCAAATTAGTATGAGTAATTTTTATTATCCTAAAACTTTTAATAATTTAATAAAATAATCACATGTATTTAGGTTATGAAAGTTCTAGTTGTTTCTCAAGATGCAGTAGAACAAGCAAAACAAAAGTTCAGAGAATTAACAAGTTGTCACATTTATTCCATAAACAAAGAAAAGATCATGGTGAGTTTTTGTGTAAAGAAAAAAATGTATTATTTTATACTCGTATGTAATTTTATAATGATCATACATAATTTTATATTAATCTTTGATGATATCTATAATTTGCTGTAATTTTGAGTAAGTATTTTATATAGAAATAGGAATTTTGATGCAAAAATTTGGCTTTTAATATTATTGAACAGTATATGCTTGAATGAACAGAACAGTACTTTCTGATTATCTGCTTCCCTCCTCAAAAGTACGCAACTAATTTTTCACCAAGCTAAGACATGGAATACCACAGCCATTTTCAAAAATGGCAGTGCATTAATAATTACATAAAATAACAACCAGTTAACAAAATTAAAAATGCAAGAAACATTCAAAATAAAACATCATTATAAACACATTTATAATAATTTTGTTGTGCTGTTTTTCCTAAGTACAGCAATCTGTTTCAGCTTCAGAAAACATCAGAGAATGGTACAAACTTGTCATCACGCACTCTGTTGTTCTTTCCACGTACACAGTGATCAGTTTGCGAACCAATTTTCCCCACAAAGGCATCCTTCCCCTTAGGCAGATAGCCCTCAAGTGCTTTGCCGTAATTAAATAAACCAAACCATCAAGAAATATGAATCTTTGCAATCTGTATTGTTGAACAAATACACATATCTGAAGAAATGAAACACTTTATTTTTTATCAGCCAGTAAACTCTACAATCCTATTACTATTTAGTGCTTCTGTGCACTAAATTAAAACCATCTAAGATAATTTGAAAAAAGATATTTTTAAAGAAAACATGTTTATTTCTATAATTTACATTTTAAACCGCACAAGAATATTGTTTTTAGAAAATTTATAAATTTTATGGTTGATTTTTTACTTGTAAGTAACTGTTGTTTCAGTTTCTCAGTTCATAATAATAAACAAAGCTATGCTATGAATTAGCTCAGTCATTGCGAGATGTACTGCTAAGTAAATTAAGAATTCTGTTTTGTACAATTGTGCTACTTTGAACAACAAATATACTATTTGTTTGAATGATTCCTTTATTTCACAAAACCAATTGCATAGCAAAACATTTTCTTCAGCTTGCACACACAAGGAAAAAAAAAAGGTTTCCCTACCTCTTTTACCACCTGAAAAACTCTATAATGTTCATTATTGCATATACATGTAATGAAAAGGCCAGAATCTTGCATATAAATTTATAACTTTATAGAGCAGGTCATTTTTCACATTTTGATATGCGTTCTCTTTAATATTCATGCAAGGCTTAATTACTATGCTTATTTTGTTTTGTATTATATATTTATAGTTGTTTATACTTAGGTCACATGATTTTTTTGACTAGTTGAATGCTCAAACTCCTTCTTTTTTTCCATTTTATTGTTACAACATGTTTAATTTTTATATAAAGTGTTGTGGCAATGATACGTGTATGTGAGGTGATGTATGTAGTCCTTATTCATTTTGCATATTTTCCTTATTAATTTTAGTTCTCCTTATTTTATTCTATATTACCTTTATTCATTTTAATAATATTCATGAAGTTGCACTGATTCCATGACACAATTATTTTAATGCATGTTATATGTTAGTGCATATTTCACACTGAAAATATAACTCTATTAATATACATCACCAACATATTAGACATCTTTTGGATGCATGAAACACAATTAATTAAACCCAAAAAAGTCATAAATTGTTTAAGAGAGAGAATTAAATGTTGTATGTCACTGCTCTAAAAATGTTTGGAATATTGACTTGTAACTCATAAATCAGTATTATAGTAGTTCATTTTTTAATAAATGATTTAATTCCACATTTTGAATTTAAATATTTTACTCATAAGGTGAAAGTTTTTCTTTAACAATAACAGATATTTGTTTCAAAAAAGAAATGAGAATCTGTATGCAAGATAAAAGCAATCATGAAATTTTCGGGAAACTTTACGATTGCAGCTTTTAGTTTTGGGTACAGAGTTGAAACATGTGATAAGTTTCTTCCATGACAGTGTTACCCTAATGGTTTCATTGTTAAAATTAGAAGTTCCTATTTCTTTCCTCATTTCCTTGTCTAGTCTGCAGAATCATGAAAAAATTACTAGATAAGAGCTCTGCAAAACGCTTTTTTTACAACACACATGTGTTGCACCAGCGGCTAAACTAACAATGGAAGTAGGAGCATGGGAGGAAATCATTTGTAGCTAATTGTACTACTGTTTGCTTTTACAGTTAGCATGCAATTTAAAACAAGAACACAGAAAAGTTTCTACTAGAGTTTATCAAGTTAAGTTCAGTATTCTAGACTACTTTGTTCTCAGTCCCTGCATCTTGTCTGAAATAAACCTATACACTTATTTTTCCATTTCCCTCTATTCAAACTTCTGTGTTTTCTTCATTTATATTTTCAAATTTTCAACACCACAAGCAATTTCAAGGGCACCCAATGATGTTTTCTTCATCTAGAAAACCCAATAACAAGATTCAGTTTTTCCAGCCATGAATGATAATCTTTTAAGTACATTTCAAGCTACTATTCAGTGTGTCAAACATGTGAGTCTCTTCTAAAAAAATCATAAACTTTTTGTCTTTGTAATACTCTGAGAGCTTTTTGAAGAACAATGAACAAATAATTTGTGAAATGGATATTTCGCACACAGATGATCAAGAATTCGGTGTAATGTTCTTTAAGGAAAGAATGTTATTTTCATGTAATATGTTTATGTTCTTAGATTAATTACGTCTAATCGTATGATAATATTTGAAAATTGTTGCCAGTACCTCTCATTTTCTGAAAACTAAGACCTCTATGATGTCTGATGTCAGCTAGATAATTCAAACTTGACCAAAAAGAGAAATATTTTCATTTTCAAAAAGTCTGATTTACAGATTTGTTTAAATACCCAAATTTTCCAATGCTAATGATTCTTTATTCAAATATCCAATATTCAATCCAAATTTTCCAATGTTAGTATGATGTAATAATGTATTCATAAAGTCAAATAAAAATTTGAAGGATGGAATACTTTAAGCCACATAGTATTTTTAACACAGCTTTTTAACAGAAACAGAATGTTGTTTATTTAAGTGGTACTAAACAGCATACAATAAACTTGTATTATTCTATATTACTTTTAATCACCACTTACCAAATGAAGATGCTACATATTTTTAAATATCAGTATTATAGTTTTGATAATACTTCTCAAATATATATAAATAAAGGAAGTCATAATTTGGGTGATGAGAAAGCCACTGCATTCGATAAAGAAGGCAAAACTTCCCTATTATATGTGTTGTAAAAACATCCTAAATTCAGATTTTGTCGCTGAGAATGAAAAGTACGTTGAATCTGAGGAACATGATTTTCCAAAGTTAAGTAATTTTTTGATTATATAAATTTCAAGCAATGTATTTTCAAAATTATGCTGTGTGCATTTATTTTCTAACTGCTAAAAATAACTTTAAAAATTTAATGTCCAGTTTTTATACACAAAAATTATACAAATATGCTTTTCAATTTAATGTATTTAGGAAAAAACATAAGTTTATATAATTAATGAAATGCACATGTAAATTAAATCGGTATGATGATTGAAAGTACCGTGGTTTTGACTAATTCCACTTTTTGAAATTTATTTCATTGATTCCCTGATGCTTTTGATTCTCTGACAGATACCCTTATGACTGTCTTTCTTTATCTCTCTTCATAATGTCTATTACCTCTATATTAAACTTCAAAAAAAATAAATATATACAAAATTAAATTTAAAATTGTACACAGTTCCTTAAAGAATAACTGATGACATATCTAACATCTATGGCTTCAAAAACATTTTTTGAATCAGAAATATATGATTGATTCTTTAACGAATGTTTAAAAAAATAACCTGCAAATCATCTTTAAGGCAACCACTCAAGATACCAAACCTTTCCAATTTTGCATGGATGTGGTTATCTTACATAAGGAATAAAAGTTATGATTATTTCTGTTATCAGAAACACTAGTCATCTTAGGAAGATACCAGTGTTTCTGAGAGGGTTCACTGTAATTATCTATTATTTCTAAAAAGGAAAAAATGGGGGAGGGGAAGAAAATCTGCATTTAAATTTTCGTGTAATTTT
>KK118369.1:374629-394388 GCA_000611955.2 Stegodyphus mimosarum | reverse complement strand
TGTCCTAAAAATGTGTAAACACTCTCTGAATTTCTTTTAGGTGTAATGTACATTTTTACAGGTTTTGATATTTAACTGCAGTTTTTTTTTGTACAATTTTAGTAGTTGTGTCCTAAAATGATCCAGCAGCTCTATTTATTATTTCCAAAAAATTTGATCCATGATTAGTTATCTTAAATCTATAAACAGAGTCGTTGCATGCTAACAAACTAAAAGATGTGTATATTACTTGAAATGAGAAATATTGTTTGCTACTTTTAAATTTATTCCCGTTTCAAAATGTCACATGCAAACAAGCTGTGGATTGAAAAATACGTTTTTTCACTTTCCTAAGAAAGAATATTTCCTTGAAATCTGTTAGTCAGGGTTGCCACACTACCTGGAAAACCGGAAAAAGTCAGGGAATTCGAAAATTGACCAAATATTTTAGTCTAAATCTGGAAAAGTCAGGGAATTTCATACAGCGATCCCCCAAAAAGAGAGTTTTGCGCCAACGTTGGAAGCAATCACTTTCTTGGCGTGCGTTAGCGTCACTCGGGCAGCTGGCGTCCAGCCAACTTTTGCAGCTCTAAACACATTATCGAAAAGATTCGCATGCACATGTGCAGTGCATGTTGAACTAAAGAAAATAAGTATTCTTGCATAAAACAAAATCTGTTTAATCCTAGTATAGCGGTACCATGGAGAATAGCCTATGTGTACGGTACTCACGGTGTTTGACGACATTATGATGATCAGTAAACGGGCCATTTCGGTGTTGGCGGCAATTTTCAAAATCGTGCCAAGGCCATAACGTATATAGTAGGATTTTACAGCAAAATCTTTTAAACATTTTTTCCCCTCTTTTTAATAAATGCCTTATTTGTCATTTTGAAGTAAAATAAAAAAATAGTAATTAGTCATCTAGGCTAACCATTTAATATAACTATATTCGCCACAATATTGTTGATTATTATAATTCAGTTTTTTATTTATTTTAATGTTATTCACATAATTTAATGTTGCTTCTTCCCCTTAAATTTATTTATTATTAGTAAATAATGCTTTCAAATTTCAGGAAATTTTCTCTGGCATAATCCTGAAACTAATTCTAGCAGTATGATGACATAACATCACAAAATTCGATGCACATATTTTTTGCTTATGTATTCAGCTAAATAAATATAAAATACCTAAATTTATTTAAAAATATCATTAAATAGATTTCTTTCTTTCGTTTAGCTGCAAAATGTCAGGGGGGGAAAGACATTTTTTATTCACATTGAGCAGATTCTGATCTCAATTCTCCAGTGGAGAAAACAACTCCTATTATAGTTATAATAGTAATCTTTGTGGATAATATATAAGTCATATGTAATTGGCAAATTTTGTGTTTTCAATTGGTACCATAATTAATTTACCTCTTAGCACAGACAAAGTGCATTATGTGTATAGACTGGAATTTTCTTAAAACATGCCTGGAAAACCTGGAAAAGTCAGGGAATTTCATTCTCCTGTTTGAGTGGCAACCCTGGTTAGTGTATTTTTTTAAGAACATTTTGTCTATTATTTTGTTTGGCAGGAACAAAAGAATTGCTTCAAAATATGCTGTGCAATTATAAAATAATTAGCCTAAAATAAAACTAAGATTTTATTGTATATGAAATTGCCATTGCTTGAGTATAGATGTTTATGGGAGAGGAAAGGGCATAAACATGAGATGTTTCTGTTTAAATAATTTTCAATATTTTTTATAAATATCTTCAAATTATAAAGATGCTAAATTTGGAATTTTCCAAACATTTGTTTCAGAAGTACTTCCTGCAATTAAAAATGATAATTTGTTCCTGCAATTAAATTCCTACATTTTTATTCCTTCAGTTAAAATTGTGCTGCTATTTTGTATGCTGTATGGGAAAAACACTATGACTAATAGCAATGGGAAAAGAAGCTTTTCATTTAAAAAGGCATATTGGAATAACCAAATGTTTCATAAACCAGTTTGTTTCAGACAGTAGAAATTCACTGTGCATTTGAATTTTTTGCTTTGTGTATTAGTTTCTTGTGTTCTGCTTCAGTATCAAATACCAAAAGCACGCTATTTCAGGCCAGGTTTTTAATAAATTAAAAAACTTCAATGTTTGATATTATTACGAAATGTCCAACTTCGGTAAGATAGCTTCCCGGCAAAGCAGGTTTAGGGTTTCCAGAAAAAGGCAAGGGAAGGCAGGGCTGCCAGATTTGGTGCAAAATCGCCTGTTTGAAATATGCCTTAGATGCATAAAGAACAAACAACAGAAACATGCTTTTTTTTCCCTGAATTCTGTACTGTTTTGGCCCAGAATGTTCTCGAAGGCAGTTCAAAAGCTATATAAACCGTGCCTTTATGTGGAGTAGGAGTGTGTTGAGTGTATTGCAAGTTTTATCATGAAAAGTATCTGGAGTGTGTTGAGCTCTGAGAGCAATTGACCGAGTCGGAAGTTGTATTTAGTGTTTTACCATGAAGTTGTGTTCACCGTTATAGTCTGTTAGCCTGAAGGCTGTGTTGCTGATTGTTTCAGCGTGTTTGTCATAGTTTTTCGACGACTGTAAACGTGCTTTTGGAACTGTCCTGAGTAATACTGGCTAATAAATTGTGCACTGATTCTTCATCAAGTGTTGTCATTAGTCACTCCAAATCCATGAACCCATAAAACGCAACAATATCTTATACATTTCAAAATTTTTTATCAGATTATGTTGTAAATTTATTGTCACCTTAAAAATATTAAATATTTCTTAAATATGAAAATGTTCATATCTAAATTTAAATTTGAACAGAAGGGCAAAATAGTTTTTTTTAAATTTATTTATATATATATATATATATATATATATAAAAATCATTGTCTTTACCTGAATTGTTTTTTCCTGAATATGTTATCTTAAACGGATTTTGGAGACTAAGGCAGTCTCTTATCCTAATTTCTCCTAATTAATTAACCTTCTTGCAAATTGAAGCAGACTGGCAAAAATCATGAAATTTAGGCACCGGGTAAAAATATTCGCTGCTGAAGTGTGTAATAACATGGACTGTCATGTTAAGCATCTGTGTGCAACTGGCAGCCATTCTCAGTAATTAATGTAATCACCAGTTACCTCATAGACCAAGGTGAATCGATTTATAATTTCAGTTCCATGTGCTGTTATTTTGTATTCTGTATGGGAAAACACTATGACTAATAGCAAATGGAACATCTTGTATCATGCATAATCATTAACTTTGCGAACCATAATAATTACATGAAAGTTTAGATATACATAAGATTTTCCTCTTGCAATAAATTTTACCTTTCCTTGATTTCTTTTTTTAAATGAAACAAAATTTAATATCAGAATTTAAATTAATCAGTATATTTTAAATGTGCTAAGATATGTTAAAAAATAGAATATAATTTCTTTAAAGTTGTTTAGCATCTTTTTTTTTTTTTTTTTTTTAAGAAGAAAGAAAAAAATACATTGATGGCTATGTGGCAAAAAAATGAAAAATCTTCAAATGTTAAAAAAGAAAGCACCAGAGTAGAAGGAAAGGGCAAAAATAAAAGCAACCAGGTAAGTAAAAGAGTTTTTAAGTGCTATCTCAGTTCAACTGATAAATTCTAATTAAAATGTTAATTATGTTTAGTTTGAAGCATGTGGTTCAGAACAATAAGTTGTCCTTTATATATATATAATCATTTTAGGAAGCAGCAAAGAATTTAGGAAAAAGTAATATCATGAGTTTGTTTTCAAAACAAGCAGGTAAATATATCAATTTGAACTTGATGTTTCCAATATTTTTTAATTATATGCTATTTGTTTGTTAATTTTTAATATTTTATTTTAAGAGAAAAACGCATCAAATTTAAACAAGAAATCTTCAGTTGCAAACCCTCTTGTTGAACAAGAAATAACTCTTGCATGTGATGTTAAAAGTATGAATGCATCGTGTAAGGATCCAGGATCAAAAGTTAGCAAAAGTGTATCTAAATCATCTCAAAAAAGAAAGTCATCTGAAAGGTAGAGTAAATTAACATTAGTTTCTATTTTGTTAAATTTTGTAGAAAATATATTTGTAGTATAAATACATCTTTATAAAACATCCTTCTCTTCAAATTTGTTCCTTTAATATTTTCATGCAGATACTGAAAATTAGTTTTGTTGCATGCAATAAATTCGAAATCCCTAATTTAAATGAGGATAGATCAGTTAATATATTTTCAGTTGTTTAAAAGTGAGTTCTAACAGGTAATTAGCATAGCTACCTGCAAAATGAATGCACACAAAATTAAGAGTCTTGCATAATTCTTATGTTAATCAGGAAAGTTAATAAAAAATCTTTTACCTGCTTTTCTTAGTTTTAATTAGAAGTGGAATCAAATTGACCACATTAAAAATTTGGGGATTACTTGCTATAACAATTCTTTCATCTTGCATTGAAAGTTGTTCTTGCCTTATCAGTGGGTCCCAATTAGATGTTTATTTAATAAATAGTTACTCTGAACTATCTGGTTGTAACAAAAGTTTTCTGCCAAAAAACGTTCTGAATAAATTTAGAGAGAGAGAGGAGGGAAAAAACATCCTTAAAAGCAGTACCTTTAGTGTGGGTAGTAAATCACCTCCCAAATCTATGATTTTCTGCCAACATTTTGGTAGCTTTTCAGAGCCTTCAGGCCAGAAACTTGGTGGTTGTGAGTCCAAAAACATATCAGCCTTGTTTAGGGCATCCTGCACAGAATGGAAGATGGTACCAGCAAGACATAGCTGCCGGTATGAAAAAAGGTAAAAGGTCCGAAGAAATTATCCCAGGGCTGTATGGTGTGAGTGGCAAAAGCTCCCATTCGAGTCCGTTTAGAGTCCAGGCTCGTGAATGCAGACAAATGTGGTCTTACATTATCTTGATGAAACATTATCGTTTTGTGCTGGAACTCAGTTTTCTTGATAGCAGTGTCAACACGAATTAGCATCTCACTGTATACCTTACAGTTGAGGGTTTTACTTTTTCCTAGATACTCTTTGTGGATAATACCATGGCAATTGCACCAGTTACAAAGCATGATCTTTTTGTTAGTCAAATTTGTTAGTCTTTGTGATGCTGCCAATGGGCTCACCGGATTCAGACCAAAGCCCTTTTCAGCCTGTGTTGTTGAAGTAAATCAACTTTTCATGACAAGTGACAATTCGGTCCAGAATTTTGCCCTTGCGTTGATATTCGATAAGATTAGTGCTGGCCCAAACATGTGTGACCTTATCTGCTTGAGTCAGCTCATGTGGCACCCAGCGATTGAACTTTTTATGTCAAGTTTATTGGATGCATAGTGTAGCTAATGGACATGGCAGTAACGTCTAACTCCTTAGCAAGCTCTTGATTGGTTACATACTGATCTTCTTCCACAAGTTCTTACAGGCGGGTCTCATCAACATCAGTAGGCGAATGAGAGCACTCTACTTCTTGAATGTCACAGTCCTTTAACTTTCGGTACCAAATCTTCACAGTGTCATATCACACAATATTAGTACCTAAAACTGTACACATGATTTGGTGACATTCTGTAGCTCACTTTTTGCAATAGCACTGGAAGTAAATGATGGTTCTAATCTTTTAGCATGCTAGTTCCATATCAGACCTTGTACTTAATGATAATTTTTACGAGTTTCACAACACAGTGATCTAAAGCAAGTCTTTTTCTTTCAAATGCCAAAAATCATCATAAAATTATGATTAAACAGCACCAACTGTTTGCAGAAATGATATTTGTGGTGGCGGGAAACTTTCGTTAAAACCCAATATTATAACAGTTATGTGATATATATTTAGTAATTCAATCAGAAATCATTTCTACATAGGTTGTTAAACAGCATGTGATTATATATTGATAACCAAAATCATTGAATCCAATTATTTAAAATGACATGGATCTTCCTTTTGCTGTCAAAAGAACTCTCAAGATATACACAGATTCAACATGTTAATATATTATAAAAAACACACAAGCGAATAAATGGTAATGGCAATATTTATCAGCCAGAATCAGGACTATACTGCAGATTGAAACATGCTATAATTCTCATTGATAATTATATATTATCTTTCACATTTTACTATATGTCTCGATATCTGGTGCTATTCAGCTATAGAATACTAACTTTTTAAAAAAAAGGAAAGTCTCTGCCAGTTAATAGTCACCATGAATTCGTATTTCTAATAAACCATTATGTTCAGAGAGGTCTAAGCTGGCACAGTAATGAAATATCAAAATCTTTCAAAGAAAATATTGCACCAATGTTTGCCACAACATGATATACGAAAAAGTAGTTTTTTTGTGGTCTGTAGTTCTGAATATCTGTTGATCCAAAAGTTTTCTATACAGATTGAAAAATCCAGCCACATAATTTTTTGAGGTTTTTGAATCAACATAAATATTAGAATTTTTAAAGTGCATTGTTGAAAATGGCTTTATTTGACAAATACATCATGGAACATTGTAGTGGGAAAATTTTATGGCTATTGACATGTTGTTGTTATCATCTTTGTTAAGTTTTGTTTCTTTTTGTAGTTCAGATTTCATTCGAAGTTTATATTTTTTATCCTTCGTGGGTAATGTAATAAGGATATTAAGCTTTCGAATTCATCTTTTTCTTGAGGTACTTTCATTTAGAACTGGGGCTAGAACTTAAGCAAATAAGCTTAAAATATTTTGTCTAAATCCAGTCCAATCATTGATGATCTAACACTGGTAAATATCTGTCTTCTACAGATCTTTATGATGAAGCATAAGCATACAAATGGATCGCTAATTGTAAAGACACATATCTGTTAACTTGTGGTGAACTATGTATTTTGATGTACTGAATCAGTTAGCAGCTACAGTGGCTCACAAAAGCGTTTGTGCACTTACATGTTTCAGTCAAATATTGCTTTATTTATTAATAAAAATTAATACTTTAGAGTGAAAATTTTTTAATAATATTGTTACCGATATTATATTTAATTTGCTATTTTTAGTAGAATTATAATTAAAATTGTTTTATATCCCCATGCAATGCAGCACAAGACTTGTTTTAAGAGAAAGCTACACTGGAAAAGTTAAAATACAGGAGCATGCACATTTAATAAATAGATATTCGTAATAACTTTTGCTTTCCAGAAGCTTCGAGTAAACAGAAATGACCAGAACATTCTTGTGCACGATTAGAAAGCTTTAAAAAGCCGGAGAGAAACATCTTATCTTTAATAATCTTTTTCTTACTTGTTTATTAGCTATTGTGATTGATTGTAGCGAATCTGCAGTGAGATCGGATTAGCTTTCTTTGCGCTTTATACTGCGTTCTATTTAACATTTTAGTAGTTTAAAATAAAACTACTGTGTGATATTGTACGAATATCTCTGAGGAGAAATTTCAGCATTTTTTTTTATTTCTTGCAATAAGAATAAATTTTATTAACTTTTTATCAGACTTGTGCATTCAATCCATTACGAATCCATATGCATACGACATTTTTTGGTGTCAGAAGTGTTACTTGAATGCCTATCACAAGAACGATGGAGGAGCAGTTAAGACAGTTCATGGCAGCCTTTGCTGCATTTAAAGAATGAAAGATTGATTCCTTTAAAGAAGAGATGAAAGCAGGTCAAGAAACAGTTAAAGAAGAGATAAGAGCTTGTCAAGAAAAGATTGAAACAGGACAATAAGAGATGAAAAGAGAAATTACCTTAATAATCGAAAATAAATTTGAGGCTATTGAAGGCAGAATAGACGCGGTTGAAAATAAGGTTGGAGAAATTGAAGAAAGATGGAAAGAGTTTCTTTTGTGGGGGAGCAAATAGAGGAGAGTGTTTTTGCTGTGGAGAAATGAATTGACAAGGTTACTGTGGTCACTAAAGAAGTTGATACCTTGAAGAAATTCTTTGTGATGGCAAAGAGCTATAGTGATGGTTTTAAATTTTTACCCATGCCTACTCGTCCTTCTCTGAGATTGTCCATGTATGACGGCAAGACTTCTTGGCAAGTGTATAAGACACAGTTTTCTATACTGACAGAGGTGAATGGATTGGATTCCCAGGCTAGGGCCTGTCATCTCACTGCTTCTCTGAAAGCAGATGCTGTGGATATTCTTCAAACTCTTCCAGAAAACCATAGACTAGACTTCGAGGCTCTATCCAGCATGTTGGAGCTGTGCTTTGGTGAGAAATGTTTATAAGACTACAGTAGGCTTCAATTAAAATCCCGTCAACAGAAGCCCACTCCAGGAGCTCGCCACAGATGTTGAAAGGCTGTCCCATCTCGCCTTTTTGAGTGCCTACGGAAACAAGGAAAATCCTGTCCCTGCAATACTTGATCGACAGCATCCAGGATCCTGAAATGCAGAAAGCTCTACGAATGGCGGATGATAAGGCCTTAAAAAGCGCTGTAGTGTACACCACGAAATTTGAGGCAACTCAGCAAGCAACTCATAGAGACAGACACCCAATCAGAGCTGCTCAAGTCCCAAAGCCAGAGGATCAAATGGCTGCTCGTCTAGACGATTTAACCAGACAACTGAATATCTTGAAATTGGATATTAGTGACAAGGAACTGACCCTAAAGTGTTGGAGCTGTGGTGTTGAAGGCCACATACTGCGGAACTGCTGAACACCCCAGGGTATGGATGTTAACACCATGCCTAGCAAGAAGCAGGAAAACTGTTAATGTCCATCTCACAGGCTGGAGGTTGCCAGGTAATGAAAAACCCAGTTTAAAGCGCTTTAGATTTCTGCAGTGAGTGTCGGCAGTAATGGACTTTCCATCATGGGACATATCAATGGAGTTCTTCGCAATATGATGATTGACACAGGAGCAAATGTTACCATTGTCTGAAAAGATCTGGCTCAACAACTGGAAAGTAAACTTACCTGGACGAGGCCCTGTGTTACCCTCTAGACTGTGCCAGCCGAGAAGATCGACATTGATGGAAAATTAAACATCAACATCTCGTTTGGAAGTTCCACCTAACATCACAAGGCATATGTGGCAGAGATTACAGATCCTTGCATATTTGGATTGGACTTTCTAAGGAAATACAATTTTTCCTTGAACTCTAAACAGAACGAACTGCATTTTGCCTTTGAGGACATAGCTCTATTCGGAATTAATGATGAAGGAGGGAAATATATCCACAAAATCATAGCTCAAGATAATATCACTATACCTGCAAGAACAGAATTTTTACTTCTTGGATCAATAGCTGAAAATAGAAATTTCTACTGTGGCATCATAGAATATCACAAGAACTGTAACAGCCCGAAAGGAGTGCTAGTAGCCTCAGAACTCATCGACCTGTCAAGGACTGTTATTCCGGTGAGAGTTGCCAGTGTAACTGAGAAGGTGAAGTGTTTGCAGTATGTACTCCAGTGACCAGCATTAAACGAAATAGTAACATCCTAGAATCTGTGTCTTTTTAGAGAGCATTGCATCAGAGTTATTGCAGAATACACAATTAAATGATGAAAAGAGGAATGCTGCCGAACGTGTCATTCAAGATCTTCAAGATATGTTCTGCTTGTCTTCTGACGTGGGTCAAACCAATTTGACGCAACGTAGAATGGATACTGGTGATCATCCACCTATCAAGCAACATCTAAGATGTCTACTGATTGCTAAACAGGCAGGGGGTGCGAACCCTTCTGAAGGACATGCAAGAAAATGATGTTATCGACCCTTCAGCAAGTCCATAGGCATCTCCCATAATCCTTGTCAGAAAGAAAGACTGTTCAACTAGATTTTGCTTTGACTATCGCCAGTTGAACGAGGTTACGAAGAAAGACAATTATCCTCTTCCTAGAATTGATGACATTCTGGCATTCTTTCTGGAAGCAAGTGGTTTTCAACACTTGATTCAAAAAGTGGTATTGGCAGGTAGAAATACATCCTGATGACCAAGAAAAGATGGCATTCACTACGGGACAAGGACTTTGGCAGTTCAAGTTGATGCTGCTTGGCCTATGTAATGCTCTGGCTACATTCGAACACCTGATGGAGACTGAAAGGCCTTTTTTATAAAGCCTGTCTGACATACCTGGATGACATCATCATCATCGAAAAACATTTTGAAGAACATCTAGAAAATCTTAGAAAGGTGCTTCAGAAATTGAAAGAAACCTACTTAAAGTTGAGTCCAGCTAAATGCAAATTATTCAGACAGGAAGTCACTAACTCCAAACATGTCATCTCTGCCGAAGGTGTTTGTACAGATCCAGAAAAAGTGTCAGCAGTTAAAGACTGGAGATGCCCCGAAAATATTCATCAGCTAAGAAGTTTCCTGGGGCTTTACACCTACTGTAGAAGATTTGTGAAACCACAAACTGACAGAAAGCAAACAAAAGCTCTTGTGGGCAAAGGAATGTGAGGATTCATTTAACAATCTGAAGGAGGTTCTTTAACATCGGCTCCAATCCTGACTATCCTCAGCTTGACAAACCATTTATTCTAGACACGGATGGGAGCAATGACAGTGTTGTTTTGTCTCAAGAAATAAACAACCAAGAACATAACGTGGCCTACTGGAACAAGTGCCTATCAAAACCAGAGAGGAATTACTGCATCACTAGGAAAGAGTTGCTTGCCATAGTTAAAACTGTAGAACATTTCCATCATTATCCCTACAGAAGAAATTTCCTGCTCCACACAGATCATTCTTCGTTGACCTGGTCAAGAATCTTGAAGGCCAAATAGCCAGGTGGATACAGACTCTAGGAATATGACATCACTATCCATCATCAGAAGGGATCATCACATAGAAATGCCAACATGTCTAGAAGATCCTGTTCAGAAAGCTGCTGATATTGTTCCAGGGTTGAAGCGAAATATGAGCTGCTTAATCCAGTCGCACGGCAAATTAAATCAACATCGGCTGATCAAGACCCGTGGAATGACAAAGAAGTCCGAAAACTCCAGCTGGAAGATGGCGACATTAAACCCATAATTGACTTAATGGAGTCTTCTTACAGAAAACCTACCTGGCAGAACATATCGATCTATAGACCTACAACAAAACAATATTGTGCACTCTGGGACTCACTTCACATTTGAAACATCATCTTGTACCGAAATTCAAATCAGATGATGTAAAGACATTCCAATGGCAGCTGGTACTCCCAAGATCCTGGATCTCCTTATAGTACAACATAGCAGCCCTACAGAAGGCCACTTCGGAATAACGAAGACCTTGCAGGGAGTTCGCGAATGCTTGTACTGGAGTAACGCAAAGGATGATATGGTGCCGATCTGCGATGCCTCTGCAGGTTAGAAAGGACCGAAGAAATGCAGCCGAGGCAAACTGCAACGTTAAAACATAGGAGCACCTTTTGAACATATCACTTTTGGCATCTTAGGCCCTCTGCCACAAACTGCTGATGGCAACAAATACACCCTCGTTGTCATTGATTACTTCACCAAGTGGCCTGAAGCATATCCTATTTCTGATCAAGAGGTTGTCACAGTAGCAGAGGTAGTGATACAACACTGGATTTCCAGGTTCAGAGTGCCTCTTCAGTTACATGGG
This sequence comes from Stegodyphus mimosarum, assembly GCA_000611955.2. Lineage (NCBI taxonomy): Eukaryota > Metazoa > Arthropoda > Arachnida > Araneae > Eresidae > Stegodyphus > Stegodyphus mimosarum. The sequence goes on along the minus strand of KK118369.1, from coordinate 382,849 downwards.
AAAGAATTTTACCTGGAATGTAATCAAATACTCTGCAAGTTATTTGGGATTGACAAAACCCAAGCGATGCCTTTTCATCCCCAGTCAGACAGCATGTTTGAGAGCTTTAATCGAACCATCCTTAATAACCTCTCACTGGTGGTTTCCAGAAACCAACAGGACTGAGGGGACAAGAAGTTAACACTGTTTTTACTGGCTTACTACAGTGCTGTCCACGAGACTACCAGCTATTCCCCATTTCAGATGCTCTTCAATTGTGACCTTCATCTGCTTTGTGATCTCTTGTTTGGTCGCACTCTGGATGCACCTTCAACGCCTGAAGAATACATCCAAGATCTCCAGGCCCTGTTTGAACTGATGCACAATTTTGCACAAGAACGAGTCAACTTTGTGAGAGAAGATGAAGATCCGATATGACACAAGACTTATTTTAAGAGAAGGCTATGCTGGAAAATTTAAAATACAAGATCATGCTCATTTAACATTTAATACATCTATATTCGTAATTGCTTTGCAGAAATCTCAAGAAAATAGAAATGACCAGAACATTCTTGTGCACGATTAAAAAGCCGAAGAGAAACATATCAGTTCAGTTGCTTACTTAGTTATTGTGGTTGATTGTAGCGAACTTGTGAGGAGATTGGATTAGCTTTCTCTGCACTTTGGATTGCATTTTATTTAACATTTTAGTAGTTTAAAATATAACCACTGTGTGATATTGTACGAATATCTCTGAGGAAAAATTTAAGCATTTGATTTTATTTCTTGTGATAAAAATAAATTGTATTAACTTTTTATCAGACTTCTGCATTCAATCTATTAGGAACTCGTACACGCACAAAAATATCTATAAATTTCTCTTAGCAAAACTATTTAATTTTTTATGAACATATTGTTACGAATTGTCCCGTGGTAACATAGGTTCCCTTCAAGGCGGATTTAGGGTTGCCATAAAATGGCAGGAGTTGCAGGGTTGCCAGATTTGACTTGAAATCAGCCATTTGGTGACAAAATTGGCAATATGCCATAGACAGATGGAGAACCTTCTGGAACAAATTTTTACTTGTTTGGCGTAGAATGTTCTCGAATGCAAGCCGAAAGCTATATAAACCCTGCTGGTATGTGGAGTAGAGTGTGTCTTATCAGAGTCAAGTTGATGTGTCGAATTGCTCATTGAGTATATGAGTTAGTGCAATGCGAGAGTGTCTTCAGTGTATTGTGAGTTGGTGCATCGTGAGTTGGAGAGTCTCGAGAGTACATTGAGTTCCGAGAATGACCGAACCAAGTTGGGAGCTGTACTCTAGTGCTTTGTTGTGAAGCTGTCTTCACTGTTATAGACTGATAGACTGTGTTGCTGATTGTTTCAGCATGTTTATCGTAGTTTTTCAATGACTGTAAGTGTGTTTTTGGAGCTGTCCTGAGGAATATTGGTTAATAAATTGTGTTTTCATTCTTTATTAAGTGTTGTCATCGATCTCTCTAAATCCATGAACCCGTACAAAATTGCAACAAGCTACGATATTAAAAAATTTTTTGTTGTTGTTGTTCTTTGGAAGATTAATAATTAAAAAGTAACAGAAAAGCTACCTCACAAATGTCTTTGTATGCTTTAAAGAAATCTGCATATGGTAGTAAATATTGTAGTATTTTTGTTGTTATTTTGTAGCATGTCCTGCAATATTTATGACAGCTTTCAAGCGTCTGGACATAGAGTTCACCAGTGTTTTTGGAACATCGGCCTCAATCTTCTTCCGTTCCTCCGTCATTACTCTTTTTAGTTTGGTTTTTGTTTTAATGTTGCGTCTTCATACTGTAACCTCTAATTCTCTCCAAATGTGTTCTGTTGTGTTTCTATCTGGTGACTGGCGTGGTGTTTGCAGAACTTGTGGACAATTATAGGTACCAAAAAGGCGAACATTGAAGGCCATGTGCTTAGAATCATTATCCTAATTTAAAACTAAAAAAAAAGTTATTTCCAGATCCCAAATTTTGGGCAGATAATTTTAAATTATCTTTTAAAATATTTAAATAAAGAGTATGGTTCATTGTGGCATCAGTAAGTACTAAATTATTTAATCCTTATACTGACATGCACCCTCATACATGAACACCTCACCTCAACCGCCATGCTTTATTGTTCCAAACAGGGTCTGGGGATTAAGCTCCTAATTTTTTTTTCATATAATTGTGTACCCATAGAAACCAAAAATGTTAAATTTGCTTTCATCTGCAAATAAGACATGATTCCAATATGCTTTAGGCTTATTTGCCATTGATTTTGAGAAGAAAAGCGTAAACTTTCTATTTTTTGCACTTCCAAAAGTTTCCTTTGAGCAGAGCGCCCATGTAATCCAGCTGTTCTAAGTATTTGCCAAACAGTTTTAAGTGAAATTGAGGCAGAAAGTTTTTCCGTAAATTCTGTGGAAATGTTTACAACACTCAAACTTGGGTTTTTCACAGATTTTCTAACTATAAATCTCAAATCACATTGAGTCCTCTTTGCTGGACAACCTCTTCTTGGAAGATTTCCTTCATTAAAGCATTGTATCACATACTGCACCATAGAACGGGATAAGTTTACTAATTCTACTAATTCAGCAATATCCTGAATCAATTTCCTTCCTTTTGATCAATTTTGGAATGCTGTTCATTGTTTCCTTACGATTACGAGCCATTTTTAAACATTAAATAAACCATAACTAAGTAAGCAAGCAAAAAATAAAGCCAATCAATTTTTTAAATGTCACTAAAATGGGGGGAAGTGGTAGATGGTAATTTTATTTATGAAATTTTACGAAAATGTTTTGGTGTACAATCACTTTTGTGGCGTGTTTTTATCCCTGCTTTGTTACATTTTCAATTTTAGAGAAAGAAAATAAGTCAGTATTGAAAATTAAAAAGTGTGGTTTTGTTCAAAATCACATGGGGATGATATGAAAAATATTGGGCTTTATATTGAAATTCGATTCTGGGTTACTGCGCTTTTTCTGCAAATTCTTAAAGTGGGCAAACACTTTTGGGAGACGCTATACATATCCAGTTTTCAGCTATGATATTCTTCTTGGTGCTGTAGAAAAGACACCCTTCATGCTTCCAAATTATTGCATTTCATTGCTTCTAAAATGAAAAGTAGTAGGCAGTTTAAATAGTATCTTAATAATAATTAGCAGCAGATTTAACTAAGTAGTTAACTTGATAAATAATAGATATTGTATGTTATTCTGTTATGGAATTTTCTGTGATTTTGAACTTATCATCTGTGCAAAAATAAAATCTAATGATACTCAAAATACTAGAATTCTGTAGTAATAGTTAGATTGCAATTGTCTCTATCTACGTATTTTATCTGCATGGCAAATTTTTTTAATTTTGATACTTTTCAGTTTATATTCTTGCATTTGAAAGGGAAATTATTGATGGAAGCATTTTCATGTTCTAAAGTTAAAATGCAATTTACTGTAAATTCATCATTAAGATATTGGGCAACATAACTGCCTCCCCTTTACACATTCATATTGGGTATTTTAAGTAATCTAGTAATATCTCTTTAATAAACTCTTTAATTTTATTGCTTTCTAACATTCAGTTATAGCATTAGATCTACAAATTCATTTCAAGAATTGTGTTAACACTTTAAAAGAAGTCATTCAGTCAGCTTTGTGAATTCACTGATATGAGAAGTGCACAACCTTAGATCAACAGATTTTGCTGAAATTCTGCAAAATTTTAGGACTTTGAAGAAAATTAGAACTTAAAACTTTCAAAAATAAGGAGCAAAATCAAGGTTAAAATTTTAAACGATGTTCGTGTCATTAATGTCTCTCTGCCTGTAAGATTCGCAAGTGATGTTAAGGAAAAGTTGAGGCTCAATGAAATGAGAGAACTCCAGAAGCTCTTCATTATTTTTATCTATGCACATTTTTAATTTTAAAGGAAAAATATTTTAAGGGATTAATTCAAAAAAAGAAAAGTTAGATTTTTACAAATATTCTGCTGCATAATTTTTGCAGGTTTTTATATGAACATAAATATTGTAGAATTTTTAAAATGCATCATTGAAAGCAGTTGCATTTGGCAATTACATCAAACAACGTAGCGTTTGGAGAATTCTGTGGCTGACATATTAATAGTTTCCACCTGCATTCCTTTATGTAAGTTTTGCATTTCTTTTATAATTAAGATTTCAATTAAAGTTTTTATTTTCCCTTTTTTACTTTGTGGGGTTACAAATGTGTAAGATAAAAAATATGTAAATCAAAATTATATTTAAACTAATGGTAACCCCTTCTCCCTCTCTATTCCAAAAATCATAATAACTCCTCTGGATTGCACCACTTTAAAGCTTGAACTTCTGTGCTGTTTTGTCGCTGTTTCATTATGCTCTATTCAGTCAATAATATAAAATTATATTATTGACTATTGCAATAATATAAAAAATGAAATATTTTTAATAGGCATGATTGGAGTGCCCAGTGAATTGTGGCCACAAATCTCAGTTGGAAATAAAAATGGAATAAAACCACCTAGATTGTCAAGTTTTTTAGTAATTAGGAATTCAAGATTTTAGCGTTCTATGCAATCAGAATTGTTCCTTTCAATGTGGATCTACATTCTATGCCATTAGTATTTCTACGTCTCAGTGTTCTTACATTAGTGTTTCCAAAATTTGCAGAAGATAACCTTTTTTTAATTTTTACCAAAAGAAAAATAATCTTGGTTTTCTGTATTAAAATATGTTTTGAGAAGATTGGATATACAATAGAGGAAAATATGGGTTCATCAAATGGCTTTGTAACCACTGTTTAATAGTACTTTGTAGCTTTTAAAAACTTGATCAGAGACCTGACCTTAGTGCCAGTAATATTGCATATGAAAATAGTTCACAGTAATCTTTTTTTAAACTACAAACCAATCCAAACAGTTTTAGTGAATAAGCTGGCTGCATAGGCATTTTGTGACTTTCTCCATTTTTAAATATGTATGTGAGTCAGTTTCCGTTAGAAAGTCTTCCACAGAGGCTGTAGACTTACATAATATCGCTTATAATATAAAAAATACTCATGATGACCACCTTCTACCCATGAAGAATGACCTTATTTTGAAAAGTTAATAAATTTTTTTAAATAATTAAATCTATAGCTGTTATTTAGCACACATATATATATGCATATGTATATAACAGTTTATACATATTTCTAATTTTTAAATTAATTATGTCATTTTTTTACATATTAATTTTTCTGCTTAACATATCATGCTGAAATGTTTTCATATTTTATAAATAATTAATTGGAAGTTTCTTTGAGAGTGGTCATCACTGTCGCGATTTTAGATCAGAAATATTTCTGAAGATTCTAATATTAATTTTGAAGGTAGAGAGAGCACTGAAATATGATTTGATGAAATGCTAACAGAATATTTTATATTTTACAAAGCATTCAATAGACATTTTCTTAATTTTAGTCAATAATGCTTCTTCATGTTTCTTATAACTCAGACTCCCACTCCCTTTTTAAAATATGTTTCAGACTGCTTTTTTATTTTCATTTTTAAAGATTAGAATTTTTTTTCTTTCAAATCTGAAAATTAAATTTTCTTAACTTATGAAAATTCTGTAATTCTTTCATTGTTAATTATGTGTGTGTGTGTGCATGAATGCGTATGTACGTACGTAAAATCATATTATTAATGAAGGTTTCATTTTTAGAAAATCAAATAAAGTTGCAAAACAGAAAAAAGACAGTGATTCAGGTATTTTCTTTTTCTTTTCTTTTCTTTCCCCCCCCTCCTGTGTGCGTGGGTGGGGGTGTGGGGAATATGCAAAGGCTTGTTGTTCTCTTGATATTAATTTGTATACTATATATATGCAAGTTTCATTTCTGTTTAATTTTGACAGAAGATGAGTTTCAACCAAAGGCAAAAAAGCATCGTCGCATTTGTACATTTGAAGAATCAGAATCTGATAGTGAATCTGAAGGTAATATATTATCCATTTTTGTATGATGAGATTAATATTGAACAAATGCTTCAGTAACAGAATTATTTGTTTTTTGGAAGTATGGCAAATATCAGTGTTTTATTTTTAAAATGCTTGGTTTGAAGTTTTCCTCTTAAACATCATTTATGGTACAGAAATGCTTATTGAAATTGTTTAACATTTTCTAAAATTTGACAAAAAATAAATTGACAAAATTATGTAATAAATTTTACGTTTTTCACCAGAAGTTTTGTTTTCATCGTTATTTTTTTGTTTGATTTTACTAGTTTAATCCTTTGCTTATAACTATGGAGAGAGAGATTTTATTACATGATTTTTTTTTTCTCTAAAAGGCAGAAATATCTTGTTGCTTTGGCTGATGTAAAGAAAATCGTTAAGTATCATAGTTTTCATATGCTACATGATCATTTTCTATTTTAAAGCTTAATTACTCTTATTTATCAATGTAAGCAAAATTATTTCATTATTCCCATTGCTAAAACTGAAAGATATCAGAAAAATAATACTACTTTTAAGAAATGAAATATTTAATTTTTTATACTATTTATTTTGCAGTACAGTATGTAAAACTTAAGCCAGATTTTAATTTTAAAGCTCCAAGAAAGGAATAATGGAAAAGATCCTTTATAATAACAGTTGGGCTTCATAAAAATGTCTCATACTCTGAAACATTTTCTAAACTATAAAGCTAATTTTGTCTTGTAATTCAGGACTGAAGTCAACTATCTATTACACTTTATTTTGATTGTTGCTCTAAAAGCCTGTTTCAACAAACAAGATACTTTTTTTAATGTTGAACTTTCTTTCTGATATATACATTCTCATGTCATCTATAAGCAGAACAGCATTCTCTTAAAAAAAGGGGGGGAGAGCATAAATGTTTTTTAGAATGAAAGTCTAAACATTATTCTTTTACTGTTGGTGGAAGCTGTTAATATCTTCTTTGTCTCTATGTAGAAGCACAAGATAAAGCTTTAAGAAACATCCATATACCTGAAGATCCTACCACTGTAATCATGCAAGAGAGTGAGGATAGTGAAGATCCAATTCCTCCTACTCCTCCTGTTATACCCAAAGGCAAAAGTCGAATTTTGAAAACAGTTAAGAAAACATATCAAGATGATGAAGGTTTTTTTGGTAAGTTAAGCTGTTTTGTATTTCTCATTTATTAGGTATTACTACTTTAAATAAAAATTTATATAAATGCAAATTTATTACCACTATTAAAAACATATACTTGCTTTCCATTGTGGATTTTAATGTTTTTTAAAGCATCCTTTTGTGATCACGTTTGAAAGTGACGTGTGATCAAGATAATAGAAATTCTCTGTGAAAAGAATGATTTAGAGCAGCTAGAACTGCCTTAAATCTTGATTGGAGGTCAAACGCCGAATATGCACCTGCAATTGATCAGAATAATCAAGAACTTATTGGTTACAAAGAATTTTATGAATAAAATTTATAATTAATTGTTTATTAATATAAAGCTATATCATGTAGTTAGTAAAAAATCATTTAATGTAAATATAAGGAAAGACATAACAAGATAAAACTGCAATATATCTGATCTTGATATTATGATGCAAAAAGAGTTGATTACATTGAAGGAGACTTTCAAGCACAGATCTTATTCAAATCACATTAGCTAGGTAAGTTTTGAAATTTAAAAGTCAGCTGAGAGGAATATCTCAATAAAGTTGTTACAGAACCATCATTATTGAATTCCCTTTCTTCCCATCGGTGAAAGCAGGCTGTAGTCAAATTAATAATTTACTATGGAAAACAGGAAACAGGTGGTATATTTTTAAACAGAGTGATTTAAGAATTAAATTAAACAATTTTATGCCAAATATTAAAAAAATTGCATCCAATACATCAAGCCTGCCATCCCATTCATTAAAATCAAACTTTTGTGCAATTACAATCTGTGATTTTGTTTCTGAAAATTTGCTTAGATTCATAAAGTTAAATATAATAATGAAACATAAATCTAATAAACATTTTTTACTTTTTCTAAAGCTTGTTCATATTCTTAGTTTTATTATTTTTTATGTACAATTATTTGTGTTATGATTATATTATGGCTTGTATATTATTAAGAAAAATGTTATGTGGCCGATGAAGAAAACCATCCTTTTAAAAGGGGTCAGTTATGGGAAAAGGTTAGAAATCTCTGGTATAAAAATATATTCCTCCAGTTTGAGAGTTCCCAAGCTGTGAAT
>KK118369.1:310427-367246 GCA_000611955.2 Stegodyphus mimosarum | reverse complement strand
GAGTTCATTTCGAATGATGCCCTAAAAGACATCATTCAAAATGAACAAAAAGGAAGGATAAATAAGACAACAGCTTCTCCTATAATAAATGTAAATAATAAAAGATTTTTTCAAATTTAAATTCATGTTGTGGACATTATTTTTTTACAAATTACCTTATTCCTACGTAATGACATAATCCCTTACATGAGTAGACAATCTTCATTATTTTCTAAAAATTTTATACTTGACATTCATAAAAAAGAAAAATATTCTTTTATTGCATATGAACATCACACACAGCTTTCATATCAGTTTCTTAAATTCCTAAATCACGTCATATTCTCTGTTGGCATACTAGAATTCTACACATGAATAAATAAAAAAATCTAATTTCTCACAATGAAAGAAAATAAATGCTAAAGTTTAGAACACTAAGCAATGCTTCACACACATATACACATGTTATCAATGAACTCATATTATGAAGTACAATTACCATAGCAAACACTATCTATTAAAATAATTAGGTAAAAGTTACTTATAGGGTCAAAGTTTACAGTTATGGTACTGCTGAGTAGATCGTCGGACTATCGATATTTTTCATAAATCGGAAAGCATTATCAACATATCAAAAACAAACAATTAAAAATACAATTTAAATAAAAAAGGTATCTAAAATATAATTTACAATTAAAACAAAAATACAAATTTAAAATACACGAACGATATATTAAACATTGCATATAAAATACGTTACATTAATCCTCGACATCACACACAACCTCGCTTTGCCCATGTGCACAATGATAGGTATTCGCTCGAAAAACATCAAAGAATTACATAAACTCGGTGTCCATGTACATGTCGATCTGTTTTCACTTAAAAAAGCATTCCAGAATTGCACAAACGCGGCACTGCGTATACCTTGGCTTTTCCCATGTGCGCATCGATCTATTTTCACTTAAAAAACATCAGAGAATTGTACAAACTTGGGCATTGCACACTACCTTGGCTTTGTCCGTGTACACAACGATCGCTTTTCACTTAAAAAAATCAGACGGAATAAATTCTGCATTGCTCATGTACTCAGAAATCTACTTAAAAAATTAGAGAATTGCAAAAACTCGCACATAACCGACTCCACTGATTCGAGTTCTAAAAATAATGTTTCCAGAAAAATGACAAAAAACGAAAATAAAGCTGCCAGAATAACGAATTTAGACGAACATCTAAATTGCCATATTTGACAAGCATCCCATACTTTACTTAAGTCAATAATAATAAATGAAACCTACCTTCAGTCCTCTTCTTTTGCAGAATATATTGCAATCAAACGTTTTTCCATACACCACTCAATCACGCTTTTCTTACCTTTTCGCTCCAACTGATAAAAAAAATTCAGATTCAGATAATCATCCATTCCGCGGAAAGCACCGAATCTGACGCATCAACAATCAAAGCGTTCTGGAGGGCGCTATGATCACGAACGATGGAGGCAGCATCTTGGCAGAGCTCCGAAATTTTTATATGTGTTTTTGGAAAAAAAGACTCATCTCCTTAAAAAAGTTATTACAATTTTTCTCCGAAATGTCTCGCCCTCAAATGTGAGAGCTTTTCTGTGCAAAAGGAGGTCCCATCTTCCTCGCTGTTCATTCTTCTGAAATCTGAAGAGAAACAGGAACTTTCAGATAAGTAGCCTTATTTTCTCTAAACTGAATGAAACATGTATCACTGAAGTGCCCTTACATTCATTTATTTATTATGTTTTGTAAGCCTCTGACATTAAATAATGGTTGGAAGTTGCTTTAAATCATATGCTTATTTTCCCTATAACTTTTACGTAGTGACGCTGTCCTATCAGTAGATGCCGTCTAATTAGCACTCCCTATCGGGGCCCCGTTGAAGAATTTCAGACAGACAAAGATGACAGATGTCTTGTTTTGCACCCGCTAAGTCTTTCTGCCCCGATGGGCGAAAAATCAAGCTTAGGTGCGAAGGAAAGGTATATAGAAAGGGGGACAATTTCGTGTTTCAGAGGACAGTAAAAATGAATCTCGTACACTTTGTACGAGTTCAAAAGGCCAGAAAGAAAAGTCGGGACAAAATAAAATAAAAATAAATGGCCCAAATGTAATAGGAAAAAAAAAGGGCCTATAGAAAGAAAAGGAAAAGAAACAGAAAATTTTCCTAAAATACGATTGCTATTTAAATTTTTTTTATTTGTTACACATAATATTTATTCATTAATTTAACCCTCATAATTTATTAAGGCATTAGTTTAACAAATTCAGGCCCACTGTATTTATGTTAGCATATAATTCTAAGTATGAGAACTGAAAGAGATCCTAGTAACAAAGATAACAGTCTACTGCACTTATCTATGCCCAAAATCCCTATTTTTCCTCTCAAGAAATTCCTAAGCAAGTAACGGGGCCTTCGAAGGGCAACTGTTGATTGACTGCTGATAAGGAACGTAGCGTCTCTACGGAATAGTTACGAGAAAAGGAGCCACATGATTTAAAGCAATATACTGACTATCGTATAATGCTAGAAACTAATGAAAATAATGACTAAATGAATTTAAGGGCACTTTCAAGATATAGGTTAAATTAAATTTAGAGAAAGGAAGGATACTTATCTGGATGCTTTATCCCTTCTTTTACTTCTGTCTTGTAGAAAATAAAACAGTGGTGAATAAACAGTTTCCTTCTTTCGTTTGATTGAAGAAAATCTTCAGTTGATGGGCGAGATGTTGCAGAGGAAATGTGTGATATAATTTCTTAGGCAGGTAAGCGTTTATTGACACATACATTAAAAAAATTACGCAGCTATGCTAAGACGCTGCCTCCAAACACCTCGACTACTCACCAATATCAATTACCGGTCCGTTGAAGAATTTGGGGATCTTGGGCATCGATGGATGTATAAGATTGCAGTTTTACTGTTTTCGATTGCAATTTTTTTGTTTTTCATTTTGCAAATAAAGGAGACAATAAGATAAATCTATATTTCTTTGAATACATACCTTAGAATTATGAGCATATGCTAATAAAATGTGCCTCAATTTGTTAAACTAGTGGAAATATATAGTAAATTATGATGGTTAAATTAATAAATAAATATAATGTTTAAATTAAAAAAATTAGCATTAAAATAAAAATAAACTCTGATGTTTATTTATTTATTTATTTTTGTTGATATGCTTTCGCACTGTGTATGGATTTATGATTTTGTCTGATGTTTGGGAAAAAAAAGTATGAATATGGAAACCGCAATAATTAATGTTACCTTACTTAATATATACTACTGTTTCATATTATATCTTTTGTTGTGTCTCAAGGTGTTGTGTCTTTGCAGTGTGGGTTCAGCTAAGTGCAGGATGCAATGAGAACGGACTAGTTAACAACACTAACATTTATTTCTAACTACCAAGACACACATAGCGATGCGTTTTTTACATTACACCTTAGTCTCGTATCCAGACGTTGTCCGGATATAAGAGTACTGATACTCTTGAAGTCAGATGCTACATCCCTCCTCACTTATTTAGAGATTCAATCTCTGAGGAGCTTTGCGGATGCGCATAGATCGTCTAAGTTCTGGCTGGGGCTGCTGCAAGTCTTTATCAGGATTTACTGGGATAACTGGATTAGTTTTCCTCGGAACTGACGATGTTTGAAGTCCGGTTGAAGTTTGCACAGCTTCACTTCTTTGTTCGATGTCCTTGTCCGGAGCCCGTGGTTTCACGTTGACATCTGAAGTAGTAACCACACGAGGTTTATATATTACCGGTGCAGACGGAATCTCGCTGCCTACCGATCTGATTTGATCTAAGTGCTGGCGCAATAAAGTTTCTTGAACGTCAATGGTATAATGCAGCGCTCCATCTTTATTTGTCCCTGTGCCAATTTTCCATCGATAATTTGCCGATCGATAATCCGGAATGGCAACTTTTTCTCCGATCTCAAAAGTTCTGTCTTTGAAATAATAAGTGTCCTTTCGAATGCGTTCTTCCACTCTTCGTCTACGATTTGTAACAACTAAATCAATCCGAGTTCTAATTTCTCTTTTTAAGAATAACATTGCAGGAATTAACAAGGTTGTCATATTCGGTGCCTTCCTATAATTCATGAGGATTATGGCAAGTTTTTGCATAATATTTCCTGGATAACCTTGCATTGCACGTAACGCTTGTTTAACGGCGTAAACGTACCGCTCTGCTTGCCCGTTACTAGCCGGTTTAAATGGAGCACATGTTTTGTGTTTAATTCCATTATTTCTCATAAAAGTTTCAAATTCTCTCGATGTGAACTGAGGATCATTGTCACTCACTACTACAAAAGACAGTCCGTATCTTGAAAAACAGTCTCTCAAACATTCAACTGTCTGAAAGGAATTTGTTGACTTTAAAGGATACACTTCTAGCCATTTAGAATGTGCGTCAACGATAATCAAGAACATTCGTTCAAAAATAGGGCCTACAGAGTCTATGTAAATACGTTCCCAAGGCGCATTTGGATATTCCCAGTGATGGAATATCCAAGTGCCCAGCTTTGCCCTTACTGGATCTGATTTAAACTTAATACAATCAACCACAACTTTTAGAAACTTCTTCAATATCATGATCAATTCCCTTCCAAAAGATGTAGGCTCTGGCGATTGCCTTCATTTTAACGATTCCTAAATGTTCTTGGTGTAACTCTTCGAGAATTTTAACTCGGAGCTTTTTCGGAACAACTACCTTCTGATCATTCATTATACAGTCATCTTGTAAGGTGTTCTCTGCCTGTCTACCTTCCAAACTTTCTCCAGATTTTAATTTCATACAAAGAATACTTAATTCTTCATCAGCTCGTGTTTCCCAAGCTATCTCCATAGCTGTTACAGGAAGAGTTTCAATTTGGGAGAGTTGGAATATTTCAATATCATCCTTAATGCTTAAATCTTCGGACTCAAGAGGTAGGCGCGACAAGCAGTCAGCATTACCATGTTCTTTGGTATTTCGATACACAATATCAAACTGATATGCCTGCAATATCAGTGCATAATGTAAAAGTCGGGTGGCTGTGAGGATTGGAAGCCCTCTTGAAAATAGCCGCTAAAGGTTTATGATCTGTGACCAGAGAAAATCGTCTTCCCTTTACATATAGATAAAACTTTTGGACAGCCCAAACAATTGACAGTGCTTCTTTATCTATTGGGGCGTATTTCTGCTCTGTTGTAGTCAGTGTCCTCAATGCGAAGGCTATAGGCCTTTCCGTTCCATCGGACAAAACATGCGAGAGCACTGCTCCAAGACCTACCGGAGATGCATCAGTAGCTAGCATTAACGGTAATGGGGGATCGTAATGCGTTAAAACTCTGTCTGAACAAATTTCTTTTTTTATTTTTTCAAAAGCGATTTGGCAGGTTTTTGACCAATTCCATTTAACATTTTTTTGTTAAATTATTTAAAGGATGTGCCAAGATTGCCAAATTAGGGAAAAATTTGCCATAAAAATTCACTAATCCCAAAAAGCTTTTGATGTCTTGGACACCTTTAAGTGTAGGGTCATTAGCAATTGCCAAAATCTTTTCATCTGTTTTATGCAATCCCTTGGCATCAATTTTGTGCCATAAGAATTTAATCTCATTTTGAAAAAATTTACTTTTAGTTAAATTCAATTTTAGACCGTGCTCCTTGCATTTTTTGAAAAATATTTCCAATGCTTTTAAATGAGACAGATCGTCCGGTCCTGTCACTCAAGCATCATCCATAAAAATTTTAATTCCTTCGATACCCTGAAATAATTCCTCAAGATAACGTTGCCAAATAGGCGGGGAAGCATTTAATCAATACATTAAGCGTTTACAGATATACAACCTCTTATGCGTGTTTATTGTTAATAATCGTTCGCTCTCCGGATGCACCTTCATTTGTAGATAAGCGTGACTGAAATCAAGTTTCGAGAAATGTTTACCTCCATTAAGGCATGAAAATATTTCTTCGAGTTTTGGTAATGGATGCTGTGGCACTTCCAAATTAGGATTCAGTGTCACAGAATAATCATAATGGAACCATCAGATTTAACGATTGGTACAACTGGTGTTGCCCACTCTGAAGTCTCCACCCTCTCAATGATACCTTCTTTCTCAAGCCGATCAATTTCTGAGTCAACTCTATTTTTTAATGCGATCTACCGGTCGCATTAAAAATTAAATTAATCTACCGGTCGTGATCTACAAAATATTGGTTGAGTATTAGGTTTCAAATTTAATTTTACTTCGTGATTGTTAATTTAAACTAATTTATCATAAAAAATTTCCTTATACTCCTCAAGCATTTTTTTTAAAATTCAATTCACTAGTAGTTGTCAGTGTTTTGATGGCATTCCAATCGAGATTGATTTTATACAGCCGTTCTCGGCCGAAGATTGTGTCCAAATTTTCCTTCACTATGTATAATTTTAAAACTAATTTTTGACCTTGGTATTCAACTTTAACAGGAACATACCCTAAAGGTACCACCTTATCACCCCTGTAAGTTTTGAAAAGTAAATATTTAGGCTGAATCTTTCTATTGGAAATTTTTCTAAATTTATTTATACACATTACCGAAACTGTTCCCCCAGTATCAAGTTCCATGCTAACTGGTTTGCTTTCAATTTTAACTTGAACCATTATCGGCGGTCTCTTCGACTCTTCCTCTTTTAACATGTGCATTCTGGAGCTAAATCCACAGATAGGGACGTCATTTTTCGAATCATAATCATTATTTTCCTCAACTTTCTGTTTAACCTGTCGGTTTTTCCTAGACAAATAACACGCTTTTTCGATATGACCAATTTTTTTACAAAACCGGCATTCACTTGTTGCAAATTTACAATTATTTTTATTGTGATTTGCTCCTAAGCAACGCGAACAAGTTTCATTTTTACTTTTATTATTCTTAGCAACAAGGTTTTGTTTCCGCGGTTTGGACTCATTATTCTTGATTTTAAGTACTTTCAGTTCTGCGGATTTGCTTATAATCTCATTTGCACCCTTAACCGCCTTTTCCATCGCCAAGGCTTAATTTAATGCTTTCTCTAAATCGATATCATCTTCCTGAAATAACCGATCTAAGATATTACGATCTCGTAGACCGCTAACGAAAACATCCCTTAACATCGTATTTAGCATATCTTTTTTATATTCGCAAGAAGTCGCTAACGAGCGTAATTCAGTGATATAACTACTAATTGATTCCCCCTCATGTTGTTTCCTATTAATAAACATGTGCCGACTAGGTATTACTTTAGGATTTAGGATTTAAATGATCCTTAAGGACCCTTTTTAGTTCTGTAAAATTTTTATCTGAAGGATTATCGGAAGAAAGTAAATTTTTCAACAAATTATACAATTTCGCACTCAAGCTTGAGATCAGAACTTTCCCACGTTTTGCCTCTGGAACATTTTGAATGTCCAAAAAAGCTTCAAATCGTTCTATGAAAATTTTCTACCGTTTCATCAAACTTATCAAAAGAAACAGAAATTTTGTCTTGTTTATGTTCCGATTTCTCTTGCCATGCGGCCATTAAAGCTTCATTCTGCTTTATTAATTCTTCAATTAACTTTTCCATCCTTTCAAAATAAAAATCAAATACTTTCTGACCTTTAGCAGTTTTCAGGGAATCCCCCTAATTCAAGTTTCGGTTTTGCTACTACTTACGCATGGAAGCCAGTGTGCCGATCCGGGACCGATTTTTGTTCTTCCTTTTTATTTTGTTTTTCACACCCTATCCTCGTCGCCATATGTTGTGTCTTTGCAGTGTGGGTTCAGCTAAGTGCAGGATGCAATGAGAACGGACTAGTTAACAACACTAACATTTATTTCTTACTATCAAGACACACATAGCGATACGTTTTTTTACATTACACCTTAGTCTCGTAACCAGACGTTGTCCGGACATAGATAAAACAACACTGTCGCTCTTGCAGTGCCGAAATTCTGGAAACGTGGTTATTTCTTGCTCCACGCGTGTGGTATTTACTGTTCTGCGCATGCGCTCTTAGGAAGCAGCGTACGAGGCTGAGAGGGAGAGAGCACTGTCACTTTTACAGTGCCGAATCTGGAGTACCGTTGGGAGCTGGTACTTTTTTTTTACTCCGCGTGTCCTGTGTTTAAAAATCATACACCATATTCTTGGTTAGATTATTTTTCAGCTATTCTATTTGATTCATTTTTTTCGGTTCTTTTATTTTACAGAAAGCTTTAACCATGTCCTTGCATCCTCAAGTAATAAATTCTGTGACTGTAAGTGAACTTCAAGATCTTTCGTTTTCATGAGCTTGCAATGCTTTCAATATAGAAAAATTTCCTCAGTTCAACTGAAGAAATGCGCAGAACAGCCAAATACCACACGCGCGGAGTAAGAAATAATCACGTTTCCAGAATTTCGGCACTGCAAGAGCGACAGTGCTGTTTTATCTCCCTGGTTGGAGTGCTGCTTTCTGTGCGCGCTTGCGCAGAACAGCCTTGTGAAGTGCAGTTCCATACAAAAACTTTCGTACCTTTTTCATAAACTGGAGGATGGCTACTGACATTAAGTTTAAGGATTATATATTGTAGAAGTATAAAGAAAGAATTAAAGAAAAAAGGGCTCATTATATTAAATATTAAAAATAATAATAAGTGGAAACAGGAGATGCTGCAGTTCCACAGTGCTTATTACGAGCCGCCACTGTCCTCAAGTAATAAATTCTGTGACTGTAAGTGAACTTCAAGAGCTTTCGTTTTCATGCGCTTGCAATGCTTTTAATATAGAAAAATTTCCTCAGTTGTCATCCAGAGATCAAGGAGAAAATTATTGATTTCTTCGCGCAATTTAAAACAAGAAGAAGGGATTTCATTTTTAAATGAATAGGTAAAGCTTGAACTGTAACAATTTAAGTTAAAGTAATTAAGAAATGCTTAATTTTTCTTTTGTAAAATTTCATGGAAGTTTCAAAATAAATTTTCTTTTTATACATGTTTGTTTCCCTTTACACAGGTTTAAAACAAAGATTAAATTTTTTTGGAGTAGCACCCCCACTAATTTTAGCTTCGAGCCGCCACTGATGCTTGCTTAATTTTTCTATGGAAATACTCGTCATTTTCAATATATAAAAAATATTTCAAAGAACTTTGTTTGTACTAATATTTCAAAGAACTTTGATATATTAGTACAAACATATTAATAAATCAAATTCAAATAAATAATGGGCTGTAATTTAAAAGGCAAAAATAATTTAATATAGGTTAGGTTAGGTTATTCAAATTATGGTAAAGCACACGAGGGCTATCTGCCTAAGGGGAGGGATGCCTTCGTGGAGGACTTTCTAAGGGAAACTGGCTCGTATACACATTACACATGGGGAAAACCACGAAAACGCCCATGCAGCTAGCCCGTTCGCGGGTTTCGAACCTCGGACCGAACTATCAGTGTTCAGCGTCTTTACCACTCGGCCACTGGTGGGCCGACATAATAATAATACAAGAGATTTAGATTGAAAAATTTGAACACACAAATGAATTATCAGATTTTATAAGGTTTTATTTCATAAATAACTTTGATTTTGAAATATGGCATTTGAACCTATAAACATGTGTGGACACTGAAAAATTGATGCATATATAAGAACATTATAATTTTCAATAAGTTTTCCTATTGAATAATAAATTTTGACAGTTCTATGCTATAAGACTAGGGTCTAAGTTTGCATAAAAATTCCTCTGTTAAATGAACTGCAGCCTTCTTGCAATACATTAAAGATTTTTTAACTAATTACACGTTCTCCTTGCTATTAGAACCATCATTAAATCCTTATTTGATCTTATCTTTTTCTGAACATAATCATGTATATAGATTGATCTCGTCTTTGTAACTGATAATTACTACTTGCAGATTATTCCCTTATATACTTACTATACATATTTTGGTGAATATTTATAGTGATACCAATGCGTGTTGTACTTCATTAGCTAATTATTTTATTTTTTATAGATTATACTATTTCATTTTAAGGTAGAATGCTACCTATTTGATTGCATTACATTATGTTTTGGAATCTAGCAGCATTATATATATTGATTGCATCGTGTTATAGTATATTGTGATCTAGCATATTTTCTGTCACATATTTCCTTATTGCTACATTGTATATATTATTACTACACTGTATTTATATCATTGTTGTATCATAATTATAGTATTGACTAGCTGACCTGTGCGATTGATATAAATAATTTATAATCATTATGATTTAAATTAGTTATGCATGGTTAAAACAATATGAAATAATTAAATGTCATATATTTGTAAAATCATTCTATGTAACACATTTGTTGAACATAAACAGTTATTAATCAGTTTTATGTCAATAGTCTGTGTTATAAATTAGTGCTTAGAAAATTTGACTGTTATTTATTGCTTTAAAAGAAATTTGGATTTTCTTTGAATGTCAAAGTTCCCATTACACATTATTTTTAAATACTTAAATTAAAAATATAAAATAGAACTCAGACAATACATTCTACAAATTAAATCGTTTTTAATCAAGTAATAAAAAGCTTTCCAATAAATATAATTTGTAACAAATGATAGGTATCTACAGTTTGGACAAAACCAATATTTGAATGGTGGATAAATTACAATATTTTGACAAGTATGGTTATACCAATTAAGACACAAATCAGACTGAATAGAATTATATTCTAAATCTTCTAGCATTTCCACACATTCACAGCATTTCCACCCCATGCAAATGATTGCATTTTTTAATTGCTCAATTATCAGGAAAGCATCTGGTTGAAAACACTTTCGAATCGATTGAATGTTTACTATTTTATCTCTCATATGTTGCATAGGTACAATTTGTTCTCCATGTAACTGCGGTGCCGAACACCAGGGGGCCTAGGTTCTAAGAACCATACCCCACATCGAACAGGTAAGTATAGTTACGAATATTGTGAATTGTAACAGAATGGATCTTAGAGATCATAAACTTATAAGAGAAATACATAATTATCATGAAATTGTACTTAATATTTTCTAAGTAGATGTAAGTAAAATTTCATTATTTGTAGTAGAAAGCAGGTCAGACACAGAAAACCTGTAAAGAGAACATATACATGGCAAGAAACAATAATAGGCAAGTGCGAGACTTTTGGTGCCACTAGGTGAAATAAGGGTACATAAACATACTGATTATGAGATACAAAGAACTAATATATACATGTTAAGTTATAATACATATATTACATCATAATACATAATTATTAAACTAGATTATTACACATGATGGCCCTAGGGCACTTTATGTACAATGGGACGTTACAGTCATAACTATAATTGGTGATCACAGGATTGTCAATTAACTTCTGCTGCTCAAAAAATTTCCGCGCAAGGTGGCTGTAGAATATTTTAATTTCCTCAATGTTAAGCTCCTTGTGGAGCTACTTGTTTCGAACATACCAAGGGGCATTACATATTTGTCTGAGTGCCCCATTTTGGGCTGCCTGTAAATTTTTTCTTAAAGACTTGCAGGAATACGCCCAAACTGGGCAGGCGTAGCTAATGATGGGACGCAACACGGATTTGTAAATGAGCAACTTCTTGTCGACACAAAGAATGCTGTTTCGAGCCATTAAGGGGAATAGTGACGCTTTACGCGTTCGAAACTTACTAATAATATGTTTAATGTGTGGGTTTCATGTGAGAGACTTAGCGAGGATCACCCCAAGAGGTACAATTTGTGGAGTTATAGATACTTCACCCTCTTGGATTAATTTATCATGAGCGGCTGGTTTGGCAACTCTTGAATCCACAAAATTTAGTTCAATCTCATGTAATAATAAATGAGAATAATTTAGTTCAATCTCAAGGTTTTACTTATCCGTTTTGTTTTTAAATGTATCACCTCACACACGCACAATTTAAGGTTTCTTTTTTATCTGCCGTCGATTGAAACCAATAACAGTTTCAGTAGCAATAACTCGTTGCCGTTGATTGAAACCAATAACAGTTTCAGTAGCAATAACTCGTTGCCGTCGATTGAAACCAATAACAGTTTCAGTAGCAATAACTCGTTAATTTCAGAAACAATAACTAAAATTTAATTAACAAAGAAATCGCATATAAGGAAAATAAGCAGAAACTTGTAACTGGAGCCTCTAGAGGCTGGAACGCAGTGGCTCCGTTTTTCCTAGGAAGAAAGCAGAATGTTGTAGACGACATGAGAAATAAAACATGGAGAGGGCGCTGTGATCACGAACGATAGAGACAGTAGCTTGGCCAGCTCCGACATTTTTATGTGTGTTTTCCGGAAAAAAGCCTTAATTGATTAAAGAAATTTTTAAAAATTTTCTCCAAAGTGTCTCGCCCTCAAATGTGACAGTTTTTCTGTGCAAAAGGGGTCTCATCTTCCTCGCTGTTCATTCTTCTGCAATCCGAAGGAAAACAGAGCTTTCAGATAAGTAGCCTTATTTTTAGCCTTATTTTCTCTAAACTAAATTAAATATATATCATTAAGGTCCCTTTAAATTTATTTATTTATTGTGGTTGTAGGCCTCTGACGTTAAATAATAGTTAGAAATAGCTATAAATCATATGTTTGTTTTTCCTGTAACCTGTAGTGACGCTATCCTTATGAGTAGACGCCGCCTGTTAGCACTCCCCATCTGGGCCCCTTTCAGGAATTTCTCGAGACGAGGAAAGGGGATCTTGGGCATCGATGAATGTAAAAGGTGGCAGTTTTACTGTTTTCGATTGCAAATTTTTCTTTCACTTCGCAAATAAGGAAACAATAAATTAATTTATATTTCCCTGAATATATCTTTTAGAATTATGAGCATATGCTAATGAAGTGTGCCTCAACTTCTTAAACTAGTACAAATATATAGTAAACTATGATGATTAATTTTATAAATAAATATAGTGCTTAAAAAAATTAATTAACATAAAAAAATTCTGATATTTATTTACATATTTATTTTTGTTGATATGCTTTCGCACTGTGTATGGTTTTATGATCTTGTCTGATGGTGTTTGCAAAAAAAATGTATGAATATGTTTGGAAACCGCAATACTAAATGTTACCTTACTGAATATATAGTTTTGTGGGGACACAATCGTATTTAGGACATTTTCTTACTTCCTTTCCTTTTCTTTCCATAGGTTTATTTTTTTTTTCCTCTCCTTTACTTTTGGGCCATTTATTTTTGATTTTATTTTGTCCCATATTTTTTTCCTGGCCTTTAGAACTCGTATAAAATATACGAAGTTCCTTTTTACTCTCCTCTGAAATACGAAATTGCCCTTTTTCTATATACCTTTCTTTCGTACCCTAGCTTGATTTTTCGCCCATCGGTGTAGAAAGAATTAGCGGGTGCAAAACAAGACATCTGTCTTCTTTGTCTGTCTGTCTGTCCATTTTCCTACCTCCTCCATCCGCTATATGTCAAGCCACAAATAGTGTTGTAATTTGTTTTAAGGTATCTGGCAACACGAGGCATTGTGTAGTATTAAGAAAATTTGTTTTTGCAGAACAAATTATTAGACGTATTTTTCATTTAAATGTTCTAAGCCGTTCTAAGCATTCTTTACCATGCCTCGTGTTATGATTAAAGGTGGTGTTTGGAGAAACACTGAAGTAAGTGTACAATTTTATAATTAATTAATCTGCCATAATCGAATGTAAATTAAATCGCCTCGTAGTTAACCGTCTCTGATACATTAAAATAATAATAATAAATAAAAACCCTCTTACATGTATTTTAATTTTACTTCAGTTTGTTTTAAATGTATTAGTTTTTGATAATTCTTTACTATTTTCATATTAGATGACAATATATCTTAGATAAGAATTCTAAAACGACTTTTTAATAAGTGTACATTGATTATTCATAATTCTAATGTTTGGAAGGCATAGTATTAATTTTTCTAGTTGTATTTGAACTGTACAGTTATAATTCATTTGTAATTTTCATTCATTTTGTAATTAGTAATGTAATGAATGTGCTTGAGTAGTAAGTTTTGCTGTAAAATTTAGTTCTTAAACGGTCATTTAAATGATTATTATCGTAGTTTGAAAGTCTGCACAAATTTATTTGCATGAATGATTTGGTAAAAGTTACGCACAAGGAGAGTGCAACTTTATTTAAAAGATTACCAAACTATCAGTAACTGGGTAAATATTATCAACATATCAAAAGCAAACAGTTTGAATTGTTAAATAAACAAATATATATATTAAACCGTATAATACTATGTTGTGTAATACATTACTGTTTTTCTCGCCATGTACACATGGATCTATTTTTGCATAAAAACTGAAAAAAAAAATTGCAACAGTGAACACTAAGGTTACTAGATTAAAATCATCGGCTCTAGCGTAGAATTGGGTGGCCCTTGTTTTTTGGCGAAAAATTTTGGCCTCTAGTGTAGAATTGGGTGCCCTTTCGATTGGCGAAAAATTCTGTTCAGTTTTGGCGATGAAACCCCATTTCTGGTTACTATTAACATGGTTTTAGCTTCTTGATTTATTTAATTAAAAATAAATCGAGGTGCACATGGACAAAGTCAAGGCAATGTGCAACGACTAGTTTGTGCAATTCTCTGATGTTTTTTTAAGTGAAAATAGGTCGATGTGTACATGGACATGTAATTTGTGAAATTCTTTGACTTCTTGTTTTGGTTTTGTGTAGCGGCCATCTTGAAATTGTGTCTTATTGGCACTGATCTTGGCATCAAAACAGAATCTCCAAAAAACAAGGGGCACCCAATTGTAAACTTTTACCAAATTTTGTTCAGTTTTGGCGATGAAACCCCATTTCTGTTTACCATGAGAGTTTTAACATGGTTTTAGCTTCTTGATTTATTTAATTGAAAATAAATCGATGTGCACATGAACAAAGTCAAAATGTGCAATGACTAGTTTGTGCAATTCTCTGATGTTTTTAAGTGAAAATAGGTCGATGTGTACATGGACACAGAGTTTGTGAAATTCTTTGACTTCTTGTTTTGGTTTTGTGTAGCGGCCATCTTGAAATTGTGTCTTATTGGTGCCGATCTTGGCATCAAAACAGAATCACCAAAAAACAAGGAACACCCAATTATAAACTTTTACCAAATCATCATATAACAATGAAATCATCAAATTTGGCACTTCCGTTTTATCTGTGCTTCACTTTAGTCAGCTCGCTATAAAATGCTGAGTTAATATATTCAATTCATGCTCATAATTATTTTTATTCTTCATGATTTCCTCACTGATGTCTAAAACATTAGCTATAACTGCGGTTTCTCCAACGCTTTTTCTACAAAGAAGACATATTTCAAAACCAGTTTTATGCGTGTTGTAAGAGATTTTCCCTCCTGCATTTACTATGATATGCATGGTCTTTAGCATACAGCAGTACGGATGGAAAAGTTACATCTTATTCCGTTGACCATAAAAGTTGGCTGCCATTGAATTATAAAAGTTAACAGAGATCTTTGCCAGAGTTGCATAAATCATTCCTTGGGAATTCTGAGAGAACTGGCTCATTTTTATTTAATAAATAATCAGTATTTGACCTAGTTCATATTTGTCGATATCTACTATTTTGCCAGACCCTCTAAATTTACTGAACATTCTGTTTAGGATGCTAAACTTCCCTTTGGTAATTATTCCAGTCTATCACTGTTTTGTTGGCCATATTTAGTTGATCATATTATGTCTACAAATACATACCTTTTTTTATGCCAGTATTCCATAACTTACAAAACAAACCACTGCTTACTATTTTGTAAAAGGTTCTGAAATTTTAATATTTCTTTTCAGAATATAACAAAAATATAGCAATAACGGTTAATTTATGTCCTTGTTCATCAAAATAAAAGATGGTTTATTGGTAATCAGTCGGGGTTTTATCAGTAGAACATGCAGGTGTTATGAATGTATTGGTACTTCATGGTTAACTATAACTGCCACTAAATTGCACTGCTTAGTAACAGTTTTATGGTTGACAGGATAATATACAAGTACCATAACAACTTATGTTCTTTTTTTAATTCAGTTTTACAGAATGCAGTAAAAATATATTTACGGGGGGACACTTGGTGATTTTTAGTGGTACAAGGACATTGAATTTGTGCAATTCTTTGATTTGCTATTTTGGCTTTGTATAGCGGATTTGATTGATTTTGTATAGCGGATTTGATTGATTGATTTGTATTTGATTTTTATGCCAAAAAATCACCGCTACACAAAGCCAAAATAACAAGCTAAAGAATTACACAAACTTGATATCAATTAACACATTGACCTATTTTCATTTAAAAAACATCAGAGAATTGCACAAACTTGGAATTGCGCATTGACTTGACTTTGTCCGTGTACACATTGATATATTTTCACTTAAAAATCGAAAGAGCACCTAATTCTACACTAGAGTCAAACAAAAAATATATAATCTCAATAAACTTCATTTTAAATCAAACAATGAAATAACATAAAAAAGCACTATGCACTACTATCGCATCTACGCACTACTCAAAGGAAATATCCTCTTACCTTATTTAGAAATTTCTGTGTCTTCAGTCTGTGGTATACAAAATTCCTTAACAGCATCCAAAAACTTTTCTCAAACCATGTTCTCTTTCTAATGGGATGCTTTATATGGTGAGCATTTGAATCTTTCTTGCTGCAAACCCATTCAAAGGCATCTGAATGATCTTTACATTTGACCATACGCATTTCCTTTGTACAAACAGGACACTTATAATTCTGTTGAGTCACATCCAACAAAGTTTCTTTTCTTCTGTACTCAACCAATCAAAAAAAAAAAAAAAAACCTTCCACTCTCTGATTCTATGCCACCAAACTGCCGCAGCATAAATGAAACAATAACTTAGCGATAAATGAAACAACAACTTAGCGATAATTCAAGGGTTACCATTAAATATAGGCTAACCCCAAATCCTCTTTATCATTTTCTGAACATCTTTTCTGATGGTATTTGTAAGTTTTTATAATACCATAATCTAAACACTGAATGTCAGAAGTATGAAGAGAAGACTAATATTTTTCAAAAAGAGATCAGAAATGTGCATGCTGCAAAGTTTATCTAATTAGTACACCTTTTTTTTTTTATTTTACAGTTAGTTGTCCCGTTTCAGAAGAAAATGGTACTCTTCTGTTATCAGGACCAGATTCAGAAATGTATGTATTGCAGGTACGCGTGTATGTATGAATAATGTGTGTTTACCCACACATACATCAGTTCTCATAAATAAATAAAATCATAAAAATAGTGATAAATCATTCAGAAATAAGCCAATCCGATTAAAATTTTGATATATTGTCAAATAAGAATTGTTGAGTAAAACTGTAATATGCAAATTAGTGTCACTGCAGTTGAAATACGTCATCTTTTAGGAGCATTAAATTGCATATTTCGGATCAAGCGTGCAAATTTCTCTCTGATACTGAGATAATAAATTTGGAAAAGCGAATTAATAACAATGACCTCCAGGCATCATTTTACTGAAGAGCAGCAATGGAGAGCTGTTAGAAGACTAGAGGCTGGACAAAGTCAGATAGGAGTAGCCAGATGGCTAAACGCAACTTCTTCTGTGGTTCATAGACTTTGGCAACAATTTCTAACCACAGATTTGGTATTTAGGAGCTTCAGCCAAGGACAGCCAGCTGCTATGATGAGTGCCAGTGACCATTGTTTGTTCTTATGCGCACGAAGGAACAGAACCACATCTCTGACTCAACTCACATTCTCCCTTGCTGCAGCCACCAGAAGTATATGTGCCTAGAAGGCTTCACAAAGGAAATCTGTGTGTGAAGTGACCAAGCATTTGCGTGCTGCTCACATCCCATCATAGAAGAGAACGTCCACATATCCACTGGATGGCTAATCAGTGGAGGATTGTTCTTTTTATGGATGAATCCAGGTTTACTCTCCAAAGCAAAGGTAGGTGTTATTTGATTTGGAGAGGAGAAGTAACCCATTATCATCCATGAAACATTCGTGAAAGATTTGCATGCAGAGGAAGCAGTGTCTGTGTTTGGGGTGGTATCGCTTTAGGTGCACACACAGACCTCCATGTCTTTCCATGTGAAAGTGGGAATGCTTAGGACTATAGAGGTGACATCTTTGATGCTAATGGGTGCCATTATGCCTGGGCAGTAGGTGATGATTTTCTGCTACAGGATGACAAAGCTAGAATGCGCAGGTCTTGCATAGTAAATGATCATCTTCAGCAGCAAACAATTCAGTGCATGGAGGGACCAACTCGATCACCAAATCTGAATCCTGTCAAGGATATTTGGTTAAAATTTATTCTCCGGTATCCCTTGGTGAATCATTTCTTATTTTGACGCCAAGATCGGCACCAATTTCAAGATGGTGCTGATCCTTCCACCCTACACACACAAACACCCCCTCCCCCCCTAAAAAAACTTGCACAAACTCTGTGTCCATGTGCACATCGACTTATTTTAACTTGAAAAAAAAAAATCCCAGAATTGCACAAACTAGGCATTGCACACTAATTTAACTTTCTCCATGTACACATTGACCTATTTTAACTTAAAAAATGTCAGTGAGTTGCACGAACTAGGCATTGTGCATTGTACACTACCTTAACTTTGTCCATGTATATATCAGCCTATTTTAACTTAGAAAAAAATCCCAGAATTGCACAATCTAAACATTACGCACTGCCTTAACCTTGTCCATCTACACATCGATCTATTTTCTATTAAACAAAATCAGGAAGCTAAAACAAAGTTAAAACTATCATGTTAACCAGAAAAAATTCACCGCTGTCTTAACACACAGACATGAACAAATAAAAAAATATATACAATCAAAGAGTAATAAATAACCAAAAATACATATTTCCTAACATAAAAACATTAAACAAATCTTTTAACAAAAATTAGCACACAGACACCAATAAATAAATGAAACGTCAATTTTTTAACATACCTTTTCTTCATGTGCATACTTTCATGCCTCCCACCAGCATCTCCTCCACATAAGCACTTCAATTAAATATTTGGTCGTTTCGTCTCATCTGCTGTTAATGGTGGATAAATACATATAATAGCATATAAGAAAGCCATAAAATACGTTTTTTCCCCCTGCTTTTTCTTGCACTACACATATTCAACCAAATATTAGTGTAAGCCAACCTTCATTTTCCTCCTGGCTAAACCACATTTAATTGCACTCCATGTTCCTTCTATTTTATGTACTCTTTCCAGCAGACAGAAATTGTAGTCGTATCCGGAATAATATACTCATTTATAACACTAAGCAAACTTTCAGACGGCCTTTGAGGTGCCACTTTCATAAAACATTATGCACATGCAACCAAACGCAGCAAATGAAAATCTCTGGTCCATACGAAAGGGTTACTATAGCAAAAAATTGCCCAAATCTCAAATTATCACAACACATTTGGTGATACTTGTACAGTTTTCCCTGATGCTAGTTTCGCCAACATTATCAACGTAAAGGGTTACTAAAAAACCTATTTCACACAGCGGGCTTCCAGATTTCACGAACAACTTGGCGATTTTTTTCAGACAGAAACCAAGTGGAACCATACAATAAATATCAACCGGATATTTGGGATGCTTTAAGAAGACATATAGCTACTCTCAGTCAGCCTAAAACCATTGCCAATGCTTGCAACAGCTTTGCAGTGGCTGGCACTTTCTGCAGAACTGATAAACTGCAATACACATTGCTGTATTGCTCCTAGGGTAGAGCAAATTTCAGTAAAGGTCATTTTCCTATACTAGACTGACACATCTGATTTTTTCATTTTATACACATACAAATTTCTACAACACCATAATCGTATGGTAATTTCTTTTTGTGTAATTTTATACCTTACTGTGTGTTGTATGCTATGGTTCAATTTCAATAAATTCTACGTGTAACTTTTTGAGTAATCCTCATTTTTGTGATTTTTCATTAATTACTGATGACCAGTATATGTCTGTACTTATATGCGTGTGTACATGAACACGTACATCCATACATACATATATTTCTGAATCTGGTTCTGATAACATAAGGTGATCAAGAAAATTTGTACGAATATTACTTGTCATTTGTGTCTTTATTGCTATAAGTTAAGAGATAATTTTTGACTTCTTCACAACATCAAGATTTTCTTCTTTTGTCAATAACCAGTATTGTCTTTTTAATTTTTGGGTCCGTATTGTGTTTTAATAATCCTACAACTTGTTCCTTCAATTTCTTAAACCAGCTATTGTTTCACTTTTAAATACTAATGTGTGTTCTGATGATGTACTGTAACACAGTCCAGTTTCATCTATGTTATAACTTTCGCATGACTTGTATCCATTTATCAGCCCAGATAAATGTATTTTATCCAGTTCTTAGCTGCATCTTCTTTCTTGCTGTGCAGTTTCCAATAAATAATGTTAGAGTTCTCTCGTTCTTAAATCTTTTTGGACAAAACTTAAATCTTTTTGGACACTTTTCGTTCTTAAATCTTTCCCGACTCTTTTCAAGAATCAAGGTTTTCTGCTTTTGTTAATAACCAGTGCTATCTTCTTAGTTAATAGGTCCATGTTACATGCTAATAACTCAGTATCTGTTTTTTCAGTTTCTTAAGTCAGTTGTTTCATTTTTAAATATTAATGTTTTTTCTGATAATGGTCTGTGCTTTCAAAACTGGATTGTGTAATGCAGTCCAGTTTCCTTTGTCTTCTTGGACTACATTACACAGTCCAGTTTCATCTATATTATAAATTTGACTTGGCCTGTATTCGTTTATCAGTCCAGGTAAAACATCTTTTATCCAGTTATCATCTGTATGATGATCTGCCTCTTCTTTCTCACCCTGCAGTTTCCAGTGACCATTGATAGATTTTTCTTTTTCTAACTTGTGAGTCATCTGTCTGTTGATACAAAGTTCTCTTAGCATTTTAGTGAATTCTACAGCTTTTATAGGGAAAAGAGCTCTAGAAATAGGAATATGTTTTTTAGTTTCATAGCTTGGAACTGTTCTAGAAGGATAGTTTTAACATCTCAGTTATCAATCTTAATTTTTTGTTTTAGTAAATCGCACAATGTTTGAGAAATTCTCAGTTTAAATAGAATTTTTATGCGGCTGCACTTATGAAGAACATCAAAATCTTTTAACAATTAATCCTTTTGTTCAGGTTTAATTCTTTTCATTTAGGTTTTTGACATGTTATAAGTGAAGAACACAGCAAATTTTAAAATTGCTTCTTCTAGCAATTCATTCTGTTTGAGAAATCCCATTTCTACACAGCAGAAGGAATGCACTTTACTGTTAATTCAGTCTGCTACTTCATGATTACAGGCATTACCAATACTTACTTTGCTTTTCTTCAGCCTACACCAATCACTTTCTTTCTATTCAACGATTTTCAATACATGCTAATGCTATGAAGTGTTTCATGAACTCTTTTCATAACTCTCTATAAATATAATGTGTGCATACCAAAGAAAAGATTTAGAATGTGTAAAATTTAAAATATGAGTTGCAAAATTTGTTCTCAGTTGCTCTTCAAAAAAGAATACTCTCTCATCTATACTACCCTTGTTTTTGTTAACGTTTGAATAAGAAAATTCTGCCCCTTTGAGCTCCAATACAAAGAAAGAGCTCTGAAAATATTATCTAAGAGGTACAGGGACTGGTGCATAGTAAAATATTTGTTAAACTCATCTTATTGATGCGCTATACATGAACGGTAAACAAGCCACGGTTCCCAATAAGTGAAATGGAGGAACTACAAACAGCTTTGATACATATAAATAGGATCTTTGCCAGTCTGAGTGTTATAGCGGTAGAGATGAGTTAAATAAATGGCAGTTTTTCTATTGATTATTATATATTTGTAACGTATGACCTTGAATTAGTTTTATTTTTGAAATTCATGCTTCAATATGCACTTTGACTTATATTCAGATTCTTAGTTCCATGACTATTTCGTCATAAATTCTGACATACCCAAGCTGAAGTAACTGAAGTTTTAGTGTACATTCACTGTACAGTAATTAAGTAATCAGAGCATATTAAAAAATAGCTGTAGAACTTACAGTGATGCAACTTCCTGTCTCTGCTAAGGGTATCAACAGGATGCAACTTCCTATCGATATCTTTAGTGGAGATTTTATATCCTGAATATTTCGATTCTTTGCCCTGAATTTGCATTTGTTAGGATTCACTTTTAAACCAGCATCTTATAAGAGTGTAAGACTTGCATCAAATATTTTATGTGCTCGTCTATTGTATTACTTGTAATGATTATGCCATCTAAATAGATGAATGTGGATTTTGAGCACAGGCTGAAGAATAATGTCCATGGCTTATTGAAAAGTAGCGCAGTCACCTCATAAATCGAATGGCTTATGTAAGAATGTGTAAATGCCAGATTTTGTGATAAATGCTGTTTTGTTAACATCCTCCGGTTTCGTACTGACTTGAAAATAGCCAGAGATAAGATCTAGCATTGATTGTACATGTACTCTGCCATTGGCATGT
This sequence comes from Stegodyphus mimosarum, assembly GCA_000611955.2. Classification (NCBI taxonomy): domain Eukaryota; kingdom Metazoa; phylum Arthropoda; class Arachnida; order Araneae; family Eresidae; genus Stegodyphus; species Stegodyphus mimosarum. The sequence continues at coordinate 344,714 of KK118369.1, read as the reverse complement.
ACCAGCGTAAATCTTGACTCATCAATGCAGATAACATATTTTCACAGCCAGAGATAAGATCTAGCATTGATTGTACATGTACTCTGCCATTGGCATGTACCAGCGTAAATCTTGACTCATCAATGCAGATAACATATTTTCACATCTTCATTGGCGATTTTTCTTGCCTATGCTTATCGTTGTGCCGTGTGTTGTCAGCAGAGGGACTCGTAGGATGATGACTCCTGTATCCTATTGAGAGGAGATGGTTTTATATGGTGTGACAGCTTACACATTGCTGTGCTCCAGCGTTAAATTGACTGGTGATCTGTTGCATTGTAGCCTGTCTATCCACTGTTACAATGTGGTCTAGTCATGGGCGACCTCAGTAATCCACACACTGTTGTCTGCGACAGTTGACCCTGGCAGGGATGGTTTTACCGGAATCGACATACTTAAACACACCCTTGACACATTGTTGTGTGAAAATATGAGTGTCTGCACTACTTTTGAAATGGAGTAACCCATTCGTTGGGACCTGATGATTTGGCCACATCAAATACGCATAAATCCATACTCTTACCCATTTTGCTTTTGACACTTACTTGGTAACATGAGCAGCACTTCTTGTCTTGTCAAATTGCTGCTTACATCATTTGCAAGTCACTTTCAGTCTTGCACACAATTCAGAATTTGCATAACGCAAGTTATCCTTTTTTCAGTTGCTCTTCAGTGTATATATAATATTTAATGAGTTGTGTATCATAACACACAAAATATAATTCAGAAGTTTTTGTATATCTAATAGATCAGTTTACAAAAAGATTTAACGACTTTTTCCTCCTCTTTCCTTTCTTCATTTCCTTTGCACTTTAAAGTAATTAATGAAATTTAAAGTTTTGAAATGAATGCTATCAATATTGAAAATTCTAGGATTCAGATTAGTAAGTGTGGAATTTCAGCTCTTAATAGTTTGTTCACTTTTTGTTAGTTGCTCATAAAATTTTTTATTTATTATATAATTATTTTATTTTTGAATGTTGTGGAAAAGGATTTAATAATTTTTTTGTTATTTTAGGATGAAATACTTAAGGCTGCTGTTATGAAATATGGCAAAAATCAGTGGTCTAGAATTGCATCTCTCCTTCATAGGAAATCAGCTAAACAATGTAAAGCCAGATGGTATGATATTCAGCTTTTTCATGTATAACCATGATTTTAATTTATTATTTGAACCTAGTGTTCTCATGTATTGAGCATAAATGCTTTATAATATGAAAAATTTCTAGCGTATGTTTAAAAAACAAGTACTCAGACAGCATTTTAAATTCAAGAAATTACATTTCAGGTAATGAACTTAACAAAGTAAGCAATAACCAAATGAGTTTGTTAATGATACTTTATTACTTCAGCAAAAACAAAGAAAGAACTCCAATAAATAACCGCATTGTGGAAGAAAAGGCATTTATACTACGTGAGAAGGATAATAATGGACGGGATTTTTTTAGATAATAGTATCATTGTATCAAAGAAAAGGCACGTTCTGATTACCTTTTAAATTATGCATAGTGAACTCAAAGTTTAACTTCATATTGCTAAATGAAATGCTAATTTTCATGATAAAAACACCTTGGGAATGAGTAAGTTCCTAGCATTCATAGATATTGAGGGTTGTCTGTTGGGAATTTAAAATTTTGCATTGTTTTCTTCAGAAGTACAAATTTTTCAATAAATGCTGTTGTTTAATTAATTTCCATATGGGTTTAAAAAAGTTTCAGTGTATTGTATAGGGATGTTAGTTGACTAAGTGTTCTTCTATATATTCTAAGTTCATAAATGTAGGAAAACCTTTATTTGTAAGTTATCATATGTTACATATTTATCTTTGAATTATTTAATATCGATACGTATAACTTGATGTTTAGCATACGGACTTTAAATTAGCATTAAAAATGAGTTAACTAAATAGCTACCACATAATTAATACATGCATGTCTATCATAGTTATTGCTGCAGTACTCAGCAGGTTGTGTTTAAAAACTCAATTTTTTTTTTTTTTAAATGTAAGGAGAGGAAGAAAGATTTTATAAAGATTTAGCCATGTCAGAAATGCTTTTGCTTATTCATACTCATATGTGTTTTTACTGTCACATGATATTTTGCAGGAAAAGTGAATTTATTTTTTGTTGAATAACATTTTAATTTAAATAGTGGTATTTTTTGGTTGTGTGATCTTTGCAATAACAGCAATGCTTATTCTTATTAAACTGTTAAACTCTATGAAATGTTTAAGTATTTATTTAGGGAATGCTAATTAGTTCTAATTCAATAACTATATCATGATTTTTATTGTAGGTATGAATGGCTGGATCCAAGTATCAAGAAAACAGAATGGACACGCGATGAAGAAGAAAAGCTGCTTCATCTGGCAAAACTCATGCCTACACAATGGAGAACTATTGCACCTATTATTGGAAGGACTGCAGCCCAATGCCTGGAGCATTATGAATATTTATTGTAAGTATCTTCATAAAATCTTATTAAAATTCCTTTTTTAATGCAATCTAATAAATGCGTTGTGTATCAGAATTAAAAGATATTGATGTAAGTAAAACTTGTTACTAAAAAGGGTTAAAAAAATTGGATACAAGGATTAGTTAACATAAATTACCATCTTTCCAATTAATAAATCTCAAAACATTGAATTTGAATAAAATTTGTAGAGAAGACTTCATGAATAAGCATCGGAAGACCTCATGGATGAGCATCACTATAATCACCACTACAGCTCCTCTAGTCACTGCTAAACTAGGATTTATTTATATACGTTAAAATGAAACAAAAAGTAAAAATAATAATTGTCAAAACATTTTCACACGTTTTCCCTCACCATCATTCACCACTTGTCTAACCACATGTGCTCATTCAGATGTCACTTTAACATAATCTTAATTACAGTTACAGTTTATACATAATTTGGCCATCCGACATTGTCATCTGCTCTCAGATAACAATAGTATTACAGTCGGCAATAATTTTGAAGTGTTTGCCTAAAAGATTACTTTTTTTCAAAGCTTGAATAGCAGCTAATACCTGAAGTTCATAACTGGTAAATTTTTTCCCACATCAGATGTCTTTTCGCTCATATAATAAACAGGATGTAAGCAATTTATCATAAATAGATCTTTGCATGAGAATACAACCATAACAGCGGATATTGGCATCAGTGTGTATTTCAGTAATGCTGTGCTGATTATAGATGATAAGTATGGGTTTTTCACATAAATGTTGTTTAAAAAAAGTGAAAGCTTTTCTTTCATTGTCACCAAAGTGGAAGTCATTACCTTTCTAAAGGAGATAGATCACTTAATGGTTGAGCAATTATGGAAAAATTTAGAATAAATGTGCGAACGTATCAAGCAAGACCATGTTAACTATATGTTTTTGTGACTTAAAGGTTCCGGATAATTAATAACAGCAGTTGTTTTAAGAGGAGATGTAAATAGTTTACGTTTTTCGATGACATGAGTAAAGAATTCAGTTCTACGATTTAAAAATTAATTCTGAATCCCTTCTTCTTCAGCTTTAGCAAGAATTATATCATCTAGATGCAGTAAAACATCACCTTGCAAGCTGAAATTGCTGAAAACAGAATTTAGAAATCTTTGAAATACAGAAGGTGGGGTACAGAGACCGAAAGGTACACTTAGAAACTGATATTGTCCATTATGAGTGACAAACAAAGTGTAATGTCACCTGTTTTTGATGACAGTAACGTGGAAGAAAGCATTTTTAAAATTGATTATAGTGAATATATGAGCATCTTGCAGTTTATCCAGTAAATCTTCTATTAATGGTAAAGGATGCCAATCTTTAACTATTTTCTTTTTAATTTGTGTCAGACTGTAGGGCTGCCAACTTTCTTTTTTACTACTACAATTTGAATAGAATATTCGGAAGAACAAGGTTTAATTAGGCTGTCGGGTAATCAAGTTTGAACTTTTGACAAAAGGTAATCATCTAGGTCTACGAATAATAATTTTATCTTTTACTTGAATAGTCATCTCAATGTTCATAGTTTTGGTCTTGAAAGGTCTGTAATCGGAGATGATCAATAATCGTAACTTGTTCTTTTGTAGTAGTAGGAACTGTTTCTAATTCAAATATTTCATTAAGGGAAATATTATTGATGTGTTTATCTTCTGAATCAGTTTGTTTGACAAGGTGCTTAGAAATACAAACACAATCTTCATTTATAAAAACTTCACCTTGTTTAAGAATATCCATGCCAAATACATATATATACTACATATATACATATATATATATATATGGCTACAAATATAACCTCAAATGACATAACTGTTTACAACACAATGCTTTTTGCAAATTCAATTTGACGAAGAAAGTAGTAATTTTTGTACATTCAGTAGACCTTTTGGCAGATATAAATTTAAAAGATTACCATGTGGCATATGTTCAGCTCCTGAAATTTTCCAAAGAAAATTAAGCTAAATAATAGAAGGTCTAGAAGGCGTTGAATGCATAATATATGATATCTTAATATAGGGATCTAATGAAAAGGAACGTGAGCTATGACTTAAAAAAGTATTCCAGAGAGCATGAGAAAATAATCTGAAGTTTAATAAGTGTACTAAGTGTAAAATAAAAGTTAATCGTGTGAATTATTTAGGACATGAGTTAAGTAAAAATGGATTAAAACCTAATTTTTCTAAAGTGGAAGCAATTGTTAAAATGCCAGAACTTACAGATATGTCTTCTCTACAAAGACTTTTAGGAATAATTAATTATTTAGCCAAATTTATTTGTAACTTAACTACTACTAGTGCACCATTAAGGCAGTTACTTGAGGAAAACGTTCTCTGACACTGGACTGAAAAGCATCAAAAAGCTTTTGAAACACTTAAAGAATTGTTTATAAAAGCACTGGTATTAAAATTCTATGATGTTAATAAGGATGTAACTCTTTCAATAGATGCAAGTTCTGAAGGATTAGGTGCTGTTTTACTGCAAGAAAATCAACCAGTTGCTTATGCTTCCAGAGGTCTAATGAAAAGTCAGAAAAATATTGCTCAGATAGAAAAAGAGCTTATAGATATATCAGATATATATCAGATACAAAGTATTTTTAATTATTAAAGTCAAAAATTAAAACCCCAACATCCTGATTGAGTTTTTTTTCTAGCACTCATAAATTTTTTCGGTCTGAGCTTTGTTCAGATCGCAAAACTTTAAGCTGTTGCTTTGTGTTCCTTACTTTTCTGCATGATTTGAGAATATCATCATCGTAATATATTGTGCATTTAAATATTTTTGAAAGAACAATAAAACAAACCTAGATTTTCGAAATAAAAAAATGGCTAGGACTGACTAAGTGCAAAAGTCACAGGTGATGGATCCAGGACAAGAATATTGAAAAGAAAGGAAAAATTGTTTCTTAGAAAATGTAATGAAAGTTATTTATTATTTGAATATACCTGGAATGGAGATGAAATGGACCCTGAACCTCAATGTGTTGTTTGTGGTGAACTATTATCTAATCAAAGTATGAAATCATCGTTTCTTAAGACATCTTGAATCTAAACAAGCCAATTTCAAGGATAAATTTGAAGAATATTTTAAGAGGAAATTATCAGAGTTCAAATATAGTAGACAAGCAATGGAAGGTTTTGTTACTTGAAGTGAAAAAGCCTTGAAACCTGGTAAGCCTAAGAATTGCTAAGACTGGACAGGCTCACACTATTGGAGGAAACCTTATATAACCAGCAGCTAAAGATATTGTTTTTACATTATTCAACGAAAAAGTGGCTGATGAACTTAAAAATATTCCGTTATCAAATGATACAGTAAGTCGGCGAATTCATGAAATGGCAAATTCCATAAAAGAAACACATATTCAAAAAATTTAACACCGTGAGTATTTCGCATTCCAGTTGGATGAAAGGTACTGATACAAAGAACTTTTTTCAGTTATTAGTTTACATATGTTTCGAAAAAGGTAAACGAACTGCTGAAGAGTATTTCTTTTGTGAGTCTTTTCATGATAGAGGAACTGCAAATAAAATTTTCAAAGTAATTGAGAATATTATGTCTGAGAATGATATTCCTTAGAATAAGTGCATTGCTGTATGCAGTGATAAAGCTCATTCTTTAACAAGAAAACATTTCAGAGTTATTTTTCAAATAAAGAACGTCACACCTGAAAATAAATTTACACACTGCTCCATACATTGTGAAGCTTTAGTAGCCAAAACAATCCCTGAAAGCCTGAAAATTGTCTTAAATTAAGCTGTGAAAATTGTTAATTTTATTAAAAGCTGAGCTTTCAATTCAAGAATATTTACGATTTTATGCCAAGAGATGGGTAGTAAACATGAAACGCCTTTGTTACATTCCGAAGTAAGGTGGTTATCCAGAGGCAAAGTTTTAAATTGTCTTTTTGAACTTCGATCAGAAATTCAAATTTTCCTCTGTAATTCAAAATTTGAATTGCAAAAATGTTTATTTAGTGAATTACATTTGACACGTTTAGCATATCTAGCTGATATTTTTGGAAAGGTAAATGAATTAAATTTAGGATTTCAAGGACAAAATAATAATTTGTTTACCATTAGAGGTAAAATAAAAAAGCAATGATAAAAAAACTCGAGTTAATAATCAAAGAATTGGGTAATAATATTTTAAGCTTTTTGCCACTTTTAGAAAGTTTTCTAACCAAAAATAATTTGAAAATAGAAGTAGAATTAATATCCGACATTAAAAATCATTGTCTTTCATTGACAAATAATTTCAACATGTATTTTCCTGAAGATTATGAAAACGAAAATTGGATTAGAAATCCATTTTGTTCAAATATACCTGAAATTTTATCTCACGAAGAAAAAGAACAATTGATAGGAATTTCCTGTGATTGAACTCTAACTAAAGATTTCAAAAGTAATACACTTGTTAACTTTTAGCTTAACACACACACGCACGCACACACACGCACACACACGAACGCACGCACGCGCGCACACACACACACACACAAAAAAAGGGAGGCATTTCAAATAAAGCTATTAAATTTTTATTGCCTTTTTCACAACCTATATGTGTGAACAAGGATTTTCTTCCACATTATATTTAAAAAATAAGTAAGGAACAAAATTAAATCTGAATTCTAATTTGCTCTTAAAACTAAGTGAAATAAGCCAGACATAAAGAAATTGATTTGTCTTAAACAGGCCCAAATTTTACTCTGAATTTTAGAATTAAAGTATTATAACTTAAATTTTGGTAATTAAAATGGTACCAATTTCAAATCTTAATATTTTTATGTGTTCATATTTAATTCAGTTAGCCGATAGGTTGTGCAAATGGCAAAATATTTTTTAGCCTGAAGAGCGTTAGCCCATAAGGGCTATTAATTTCAAAACGACATTTTGTATCGATTCACTTTTCAAACTGTTGCCACCAAATATTATCGCCATGTATTATGTTTAAAGAAACTAAATAATGAAGAATCTGCATTGAAGCTCACACTGTAAAAAAACAACAATACCTAGAACCATCAAATTTTGAATAATGTAGTCTTCTAACCGAACATGGTCACATGGGAGCCAAATTTTGAATTTCGAGTTTGTTTTATTATCTATTTGAAATTTTGCAAAACTTTGATGAATTTTTTATTAACAAAACTCAATGATTTCAAAGTGAGCAATAGCAACACTGTACGAAAAAACATTTTAATTTCCAGCATACGAGACTGTGTATCAGAAATTCTAAAGGTATGAAATTTTGCTGTTTTTAAATATTTTGTGATATTGTTGTAGAATTAAATTTTATATCTTTTAAATGCGAAGAACATCATATTTAATAAACTAGCCGCTGCGCAGCCAGCCTTCGTCTGGCTTTTTAAGTGTACCAGAAAAATGCCTAAAGAGAATACCAAACATTAAATTTGAAAACAGCACAGAATTTTACTCTGCAGAACAATTTTATCGAAAAAGAAACAAACAACAACGAAAAAAAAATCAGTTAAAAATGCATTACATATAAAAAGCATACAACGAAATAAGCAATATCCCTTAATACAAATATTAATTATCCTAATAAATAAATTAACCAACTTCCCTTTGCAAAATCTAAAGAACTCAAATGGTATAAACAGATTAAGAACTTAAACAGATTAAAAAACATCATGCAAAACTTTTTCTTAATTAAAATTATATATAATTAAAACATAATATTACAATGAAATAAGCAATATCCTTTGATACAAATGTTAATTATCCTAATAAAGTAATTAAACAATTTACCATTGCAAAAAGAAACAACTTTTTAATTTCTTAAACTTTTCAAAACTTTTCAGTCTCTTAAAAACAGTAACATAAGAAATACGATGAAAAATTGTTGCCAAACCGAAATTTTTAAAAGAATTAAAACTATTCAAAATGATGCAATTTCATCAAAAATCTATCAACAACAATAAGAAAGGAAAATTGTTGCCAAAACTACATTTTAAAATATCTGAGATGTGAGAAGTGTATTCAGAAGCTTCATTTAAAAAATTTTTCAAAAATACAAAATATTATTATTTTTCCAAAATTCCTTTTTTAAAATTAGTCGAAAGGATTAAAGTTCAACGTGTCCAAAAATCAAGGGGAAAATAAACAGCACATTTTTTTAAAATAAGTTTTTTAAAAAAAATTCCACTGAAAAGGTGTTAAGCTCACCTTCCTAAATACATTCATATTTAATCGATTTATTGAAATACGAAATTGATTTTAAGTTCGTAAAATAGTTAAGTGTCTATGCTTCACGACGATGTAAAAATGAAATGTATAGAATGAAATCTCGCTTTCCTGTAGCCCATTATGTCTCAAAATGACGCGATTCGGTCACAAAACATAAAATAAAAAAAATTCTAATTCGAATTTCGAAAAAATCGCTTCGAGGTGCACTGGCTCTTGTGTAGATACACCTATGTACCAAATTTCGTGGCCCTTGGTCTATTAGCTTACTTGCAACGCAAACGAAAGACACACACACGCACGCACACACACACACAAAATACACAAAAACTCAAAATATCTATATTAAAAATTATGAAGTAAATCTTAAACACTTATTTCTTCGAACAAATTCAAGAACTGATTAAGCATGATTTATTTCTCAATAATAAGAGAAGGCATTATCTTTGTTGTTGTGAGGCTTAGTTATCTAATTTGGCAACAAATCCACTATTCTCCTAAGTTTCAAATGTAAACAAATATGGCTGCCATGGGAAAAATGATTATGCTTAGCCGCACTTAAACAACTTTTAAATTGTTGGTAATTCTACAAATCTTGCATGCAGATTTACTAAAGGCACAAAAACCTTAACTGGAGGATAAGAAATACATAATTCGATCATTTTTAAAGCAAAAAGTCCACAATATACCAACATACAAGAATAAAAAAACTGAGCTCACTGAACCGATAACAGAGTGAATATATAACTTAATACATATATAGCCATACATTATATATATGTATATATATATTTATATACTTTTGGTGCGGCCAATTGCAACCAAAATAGGAGGTGCACATCTACATGTTGTAGCAGTCCTACATACAAAATTTCAACGTTCTGAGGCTACTCGTTTTTGAGTTATGCGAGATACATAGACACAAACACCATGAAAAAATCTCTTCAGAATTTATTTTAAATCAGGTTTATAATATTTTTGGAGAAAATGTGTCCTTTATTCTCTCCTTACGGATGAATGTCATGCAAAAATATCGTTAAATTGCATTCAATAGTGGTCAAAATAGATATTTTTGTTGATATAAGATCCCAAAATTTTTCGTGATTACGAATAACACCAAAAATTTGATACGTTTTGATTATCTGCACCTTCTGCCAAAAAGCTGGGAAAAAGCACTCATGAAGCAAAGTACCATGTTGGCAAAACAGTTATGTGGCGACCTTTGATGTTGACCTTCTCTGTCAGATAAGTTAAGAAGTGCATCTTGAGCTGAATCCTAAGCGTAAAGCCATACTGATCCTCATCCAAAATATTTCTACTTTATAAGTGCCAATTCAGTCTGTTTATGCAAAGTTTTTCAAGATATTTACTTAATCATGCCAGAAGACTGATGCATCTGATATTTTCAATGCTAAACTGCTTAACTTCAGTATTTTTAGAAAAAATCACAATTCTAGCTTTCTTTCACACTGCTGGAAAGTGTTTCAGATTTAAACAGGGATAAATAATTTATAAGGTAAAAGGACAAGCATTGTGAAGATTCTAAATCATTTAGTTGTGATTCTGTTTGGTCCAAGAGTTTTATCTAATTTTAAATGCTTAATATTATCATTAGCACTTCAGCTATGGAAAATGGAAAGTCATCATCTGTATAAGAAGAAATCATCTTAGAGCAGAAAGTTTTATGAATTTCCTCATCGTGCACTAATCAATCAAGAGGAAATGACTTTTGTAAAATGGCATCTGTTGTAACCTTAAAAGATCAAATAACTTTCCCTGATGACACTTCAGTTCTTGAAATTTCAATATTTTTAGAAAAATTCATTTTAACATTAAAAAAATAAATCTTCCAAACATTTTGCATTGTAATGTCACTGAGAAATTCTTTCTGGGAATTAAGTTTACTTTCCTCTTAGACATATATTTCAGCCTTATTTTCAAGTAACTGTTCTTGTAAATGTCTCTCAAAATTTTATTTTTGGTTCTTTAATATCTCCTAGCTGCATTTAACTGTTTGTGAATATGATCGATCTTAATTGACCACCATGAACGTTATGCAAACAAGATTTCTTCAGTGGGAGGGAGTGTTCTGTAGCAGAAATAATAAATTATGCAATTTTACAATAGTGTTATCTAACATCTCTGGCAGAGTACAGTTTTGCAAACAGTTAAGTAATTCTACCTTATAATTTTTTCAAAAACCTTGGAAATGACTCCAATTTGCTCTTTTAATGTTAAACTTTTTGAGGCATATCTAAAATTATTTCGTGCACATGGGATAAAAATTTCACAAAATATCATCTTTTGATCAGACCTTGAGAATATTCCTGTTTTGGATATTCTGAAGAAAACTCTTGTCTAACAATTGTTACATCAATATAACTAGATCCCTGTGTCCCACAAAAAGTGGGACCACAATCTTCGTTGACACCAAAAAGATGCCAAGTGCTCAGAAACTCGCACAGTTTTGAACCTTTGGAGTCAATGAAGTAACTAAGCCAAATATCTGATCAAATGTTGTATCTTTTTTCTTGAAAAACACCAAATGATTTCTCTAAGATCAGCATCAGTGTTCATAGAGAGTTAAAAAAAAATGGGAAAATGAAACAAACACAAAATTCGCAACTAAAATATCAACAGTAACCATGTTATGATCGATATTTTCTCAATCAGGGAAAACAAATATAGAATTTGAGCGAATAATAATGGCCGCTTTGATAATTTCAGAAGTTGAATTGAAGAAAGTTTGTGGATATCCAGGAAATGTTCCTTTGAAACAATAAGGCTTTTTAATGAGGGCAACATCACTGTCAACACTCTTTATATAAAGAATTAAGTGCTGCGCTGCAACTTAAGATTTATGTATATTTAGTGAACAATACAAAGGGTACAAAAAGAAAGTTTGAGAAATAATTATATTTTTAGAAACTTATGTGTATAACAGCAATTTGAAAAGAGTTTATGATTAACATAACTTTATTTTTATCATTCGTAATTCTTCTATTAAATCAGATACAGTTTGCACATATCTGAATATCCTGATAACATTCTGAACTTTCATGCCCTCCCCTAACATTTGATGCAAATTAGCAAATTTTCAAAGCCAAATGTCGTATAATTGTATGATAAACATTTATAACAATGATTGAAGACAACAAAATCTTCAGTTTTACATTGATTGCAGTTTATTGTAAGGACTTCAAACTTAAGAATTTCCTACGACAAGCTGCATTCATTTTGATTACAATATGCCTTCCATCTCTAAATTTCTTCCAACACAAATCTCACTTTTGTTTGATCTGATGCATCTTCTAGCTCATCTAATTCAGGATTTTACTCTTAAAGTGTATTTGTTAATTCTGCCTCACTGATGTTATTCGAAACATTTTTGAGAAAACATGTTGAATTTCTACCTTTAAGCAGAAGTAGAAGTTAAATTAGGTTTATTCAATAAAACTTTTTGAAACTGTTTTGCGTCTTCTGAAGAGTACACTACAAGCACCTTCTTACTAATGCATTTCATTTCTTTGATAAACCAACCCTTTCTTTTCTTGGATCGACTTTGATCAGTCTTTTAGCATCTTCAGGTGATCAACTAGAGTCATTTGATTAAACAATAATATTAAATTCAGAAGTTTTACATTCAAATTGTCCGACAAGGGGGCCACAGTCTCAAGATAAAGTTTGCTTCAATTATCAGCTAATCTGCTTTGGCAAGCCTGTTACAATTTTCAACCTTAAAGCTTTCTAACTTCTTCATACTTAAAATTTTTAATTCACCAAGAACATTTTTTGCTTCCTCCCTTACCTGAGCATTGAGATAGCTTTTTGCATTTAATGCAATATCCAGTAATCTGATAGAGTTACACAAAATGTAAATGCAAATAAGTAATTATAAAAAGAGCGAAAAATGAAGCATATTTACACCAGTATCACAGCACTTTCTTTCAGGAAAATTAGATGGCGACGAGTTTACGACTTATCGGTGCAGAGTGCAAATAATCGGAATAAAAAATTAAAAAATCTAAAACATTATAAAAATTTAAGAAACAAATAATTTATTAACAATTATATAAGATATGGCATTAAAAATCTGTTAATAATTGTTGAAGAACTCTAAATGTTCATAAAAATTATTGTATGATTAGAAATTTAGTCTCTTTTAATTTTATGTCATTTAGATACATCATTAAAACAGCAAAACAAATATTTAAATTTTTAAGGAACTACGTTTATTTCTTTTAAATCACCCAGTTTGTTAATTTATAAGATTACTTGTGAAGAAAAAAATTAAACATCTTTTATTTTGAAGGCAGTATTTGAGAATTGGCTATGTATGAGGGATCACAAGAGACAAATTAAAAGCCTTAAATTTGATACAGTGGCAAACTTTGCCAAGTACCTGGATGATAAATGCTGCTTCTTGGTTCTTTCTGTACTTTGTCTATCAGTTTGCCATGCATTATCATGTGTAGAGATTTTGCTTGTTAACTGAAGACAACTTGGATACAGGAACCATGATTTGTCAGGCCAAGAATCCTCTTAATGTGCCAAAATTTGTAATTTTTGGGCTAATATTCTGGCTACTTGCATATATTGATCATATTAGATAATAGTATGTGCAGGTAAATTAATACTTTCATCACTCTTGTGATTATGAGTGATTTGTGTCCACTATTATAACTGTAAATTATAGTAGCCTTCTTGTTTCCTCTTATGCTGAAACACTCATTTCTGACAGGTACATCATGTGTTATTGCTGTTGTGTTGTCTTACTATACTGGATTCATGTTCTTAGACAAAAATATTCAAGAGTGCAAATAGTCTTGCTGCCTCAGAGATGCAACAACTAGCTATAATTATTCGCCATCCTTCGAAACCAAATAAAATAATTTTCACGTTTTTTGTGGTTTCATACTGATACTTTAGCCTCATTATCAGCTGCTGTATATCTTAGCAATGACCTTTATATTTGCCAACTATTGCATATTTCATCATATATTTGTAGATACACTATGTCTAAAAAAGGGGGGGGAGTTCTATATCTCTCGTTGTAATACGTCGATTGACGAAATTCAAATTGCGTTTTTCATGTCTCAAAAGCACGACTTAGGATATATATTAGATTTATATATAGTGTTATTCTAACATAGGTATTTTGACATAAAATCCGATTTTTTCTGAAATGACATGCCGATTTTTTTTTTCCATATTTCGATTCTATGACTCAAAATATGCCTAACTACCAAGTTTTGTAAAATCGCGTGAGTGGTCTAAAAAATTAGCTCCTCCGTGTTAATTCAATTTGTTATTTATTTACTAATATCTCTTTTTTTATGAAACTTATTTGATTCCTGCCTACACAGTTCAAAATTTACGTTTATTCCAAATAATATTTACCAATTTTTTATGATTTATTTTTAAAATTTGTATTTTTAAATAATTTTTATAAATTTTTCGAAAAATATATTATATTATAACATATAAAATTTTTAACATCCTCTTAAAGTAGATGTATTTCTAGGCGCACCTACAAAAAAATTAATTTTTTATTCAAAACTTTCTAAGATATACATAAAATTACATATTGGCGTGTTTTGAAATTTGGCATCTTTTTTTTTTGAGCGATAATAATGTCAAATGCAGTTTAAGCACTTTGTTAAAATTATTTTAAAGTATGAATGATGACTTCAATTACCACTCAGTGACCACTCATCTGCAATGCAAAAAAGGAAAGGAAAATTAGGTTGCCTATAAGTTAAGAAGCTCGCCAAGTAAATTATTCTTGATGCAAAGTGAAAAAATATGGCAAGATAAATTTTTGAATTTCTCCTTAAATTACACACCAAATTTTACAAAGTTTAATATTTAGCCATAATTTGAGTAAAAAAAATTGCCATTTAATTTCAGAAAAACTCCAATTTGTGTCAAAATACTTATGCTAGAATAATGCTGTATATAAATCTAATATATAAGTCATGCTTTTGAGACATGATAAATGGAATAATGCAATAACTCGTTCGTTCAAAAGTAAGCCAATTTTTATAAAATTTTAATATGTTGTCAAATAAGAGTTGCTGAGTTAAAACTGCAGTATGCAAATTAGTGATGCTGCAGTCATAATACGTTATCTATGAGAAGATGATTGCATGTGTGAGAGCAAGTTTTGCTGTGATACTGAGGTAGCCAATTCGTAACAATGACCATGAGGCATTTACCCAAAGAATTGCTATGGAGAGCTATTGGAAGACTAGAGACAGCACAAAATCAGACAGAAGTGGCCCGATGTCTAATTAAGAGTACTTCTGTGGTTCATAGGCTTTGGCAAAAATTTTAGTTTCTAACCACAAATTCGGCATCTAGGAGGTTCAGCTAAGGATGACCAACCGCTACGATGAACGCCAGTGACTGATAATTGTTGTCATGTGCTTAAGAATAGAAGTAATAGAACCACAGCTTCAACTCAATTTAGATCCTCCTTTGCTGCAGCCACTGGAAAGTTGGTTTGAATGTCAACCGTGGTTAGAAGGCTTCACAAAGGACGTCTGTATGTGAGGCAACTTGGCCTTTGTGTGGTGCTCACGTTACTTCATATAAGGGAATGTTGTCACTCTTAGCCCATCAACATGTCCACTTGACAGTTGATAAATGGGGGACTGTTCTTTTTAAGGATTAGTCCAGGTTTAGCCTTAAAAGCAATAGTAGGCATTATTTGATTTGGAGAGGACTTGAAATGTGTTATCATCCTTCAAGCATCCATGAAAGAGATGCATATGTAGGAGGTAGTGTCTGTGTTTGGAGCGGTGTCTCTTTGGATCGACGTACAGACCTCCATATCCTTCCACTTGGAACCATGAATACTCAGGCCTGTAGAAATGACACCCTTGATGCTTATGTGTGCCCTAATGCATGGGCAACAGGTGATGATTTTCTGCTACAGGACGGCAACGCTAGACCACACGGGGCTCTTATAGCGGATGATCAACTTCAGCATTAAGCAATTCAGCACATGGAGTGGCAAGCTTGATCACTGGAACTGAATCCTACCAAGCATATTTGGAATGCTTTAGGAAGACATATAGCTGCTGTCAGTCCTCATCTTCAGACACCTGCCACACTTGCAGTTGGTTTGCAAAAGCAATGGATATCACTTCGTACTGAACTGATAGACTGCGTAATTGACAGCATCATACATCACTGTATATGTTGTATTGCTTCTGGGGAATATCTTACTCTGTATTGAAAGTAATTTTTCTACACAAACTGACACATCTGATTTGTTCATGTTATGCATGTGCTGATTTCTACAACATCGTAGTTGTCTGATAATTCCTTTCGTGGTATTTTATGCTTTACTATGTGTTGTATACTGTGTCTCAGTTTCATTTAATTCTACATGTAATTTTTTGAGTAGTCATCTTTTTTTTTGTGATTTTTCTTTAATTAATGATAACCAGTGTATTTTGGCAGATTGTTACCTGTCTGCATTACTTGAAACATTTTGCTATGATCAAGAGCCTCCATATTTTGTATAAAAAATTAAATGATTCACATTTTTTGTAGCTGGAATATGCAAATTATATTTAAAAAGTATATATTATAGATCAGTGGTACTCAACTTATTTTGGTGCTGGGGCACACAAGACAGTTTCAGAAAGCGAAGCGGGTGCCACATAACATTTCCCGTCCCGGGTGATATTTAGGCCATCCCTTGGCGATATTATCATGTTACTATTAACGCTAGTTGATAAGAAAATAATGCACCCTCATAAAGAAGATCGAAAAAATGGATTGAGACAGAAAACAAAGTATACATTTCATGCTTAAAGTTTTTACTTCTTACAATATGGTCATGTTTCTTCTGATTATGGTGTTGCATTTAATGCAGTTTTTGACACTGAATTTCGTCTACTAGCATATGTACGTTATGTACATACACTGAGGTTCCCACACGCAAGCAATTGTCAAGATGCGAATCAGTGAGTCTGCTTCGGTTCTTCAACTTGATAATGTTCATGGTTGAAAATAGATATTTGCAGAGGTAGGTAGACCCAAAACAAGATTTGATTTTATATGCAACAGTTGTTAATAATGGAAACCTGTTCTTTTCCACAGGTTTCCAGAAGTCTACATCTGTGTCATGTGCTTGCAGGATAATATCATTCTTCAGTTTGACTGTTTCCAGCTTGAGGTTTTCCACTTCTGGGACAATAATTCTTGCAGTTGCTGTGGCGATTTCAGTTGCTTCATGATGAATGGGTTAACAAAAGCTCACCACTGGCTTCAGGCAACTGAAATCTTGAAATTGCTTTTCAAATTGGTCCATAAGCATTTTGGGATGACCAGAAAATCGCAGTGACCCAAAATTGTCGTCATTTGCCATTTTTTTCATGTTTGGAAAATGAACCAGGGACTTATGATCTCATTTGATCTCATTTGATGATCTCATAACATCATCTCATCATTGAGACATCCATAATGTCAATTTGGCTTTGAAAGCTTTCACAGGTCCTTATCTTTACCCTGAAGATCCATATTTAAAACGTTGAGTTTCTCAGTGATATCAGCGAGGAAAGCCAGGTTTTATCTTTGGAGTCTTCCAACAGTACTTTAAAAAGCTGGTGTTGCAAAGGAGCTACATGAATAGAATTGATAATCTACATGACAACGTTCATGACATGTTCAAATGGAAGTGTTTTTGCACGCAACAGTTCTTGATAATTGATGCAGTGATAAGACATGTAATCTGGAAAACACTCGTCTTTCTTACACAAAGCGACAAAGCCGTTGGTTCTTCCTGTCATGGCAGATGCTCCGTGTGTGGTAATTGCCAATAGCTTTTTAAGTGGCAAGCCAATTTCTGCCACAAATGTCTTAAAAACACTGTAAATGTCCTCTCCTCATATTCTCATCTTCAGAGGCAGAATTTTTAATAATTCTTCTTTAACTGAAAAGTCGTTAAATACCATTCTTATCATAATAGCTAACTGCAACGTGTTGGAAATATCCGTGGATTCATCAAATTGGAGAGAAAACTATTCACATGTTTCCAAGTCTCTCTTAGTTGAGATTGCATGTCATCAGTAATTGATTCTATTCTCCTTAAAACACTGCTGTCTGATAATTGAAGGTCCTGAATCGCATTGATGCTTTCACGCTTGTTAGAGAATCCGTCAAAGAGGCTTTCGCCACCTGCAAGAAATGCTTCCTTCAGCAACTCACTGTCTTGAAATTGTTTTTTTTTTTTCCTTTGTTAGCAAGTGAGCAATTTTAAATGAAGCTGTTGTAGCATTTTTGGACTTTGAAACTGGTCTAACAAATACTAATTGCTGCACTGAAAGCTTCAATTTCAGATCACATACTTTCTTCTTTCTAATTTCTGAGCCCTGAGGGTAGTTCATTGCAAATGTTCCATGATTTGTCTGAAAATGTTCCACATTATGTTTCTTGGCCATTGCTACAGAAGCACCACACAGCAAACACGCGCACTTCCCTTTCACATCAACAAAGCAGTATGTTTCTTTGCAGCTGGAATTGTAATTGTATATCTTCTGCCTTTTGCTGGGCTTTTGCTTTTCATCATGTTGCAGCGGTTAAAAAAAAAAAAAAAACTCTAACCCCCGACACAGAATGAATATGTTGAACGAGACTGGGTGCACCACTATCACTGCAAAAAGCTCAAAGAAGACTGGTGAAGAACGGGGATCAAAAGTTGTCCTTCGCATCTTGTTAAATACTTAATATAATTTGTAATACAGTCAAGTCAAGGGTCGACTCTGACCTGCAGTTCTCTTCACTTTTGTCACTCTTTGTCAGCCCTTTTTGGTGTGGTGAGCTTTGTAATATTGTGCCTCCAATCTTAAAACTTTATTGTCCTATTAACCCGCAAGGACACGCATCGGGCCTGACAGGCTCGATTCGTTACAAAAACATAATACAGAAATTACTCCTCATAGTGAAATTTTTCGACCTTCTCAGTAGCTACGTTCAAGGTCATGTACATGTCATTCACAGGCATTTCTGGAATTTATCTTTCCCTCTTTTTTCAGAAATTGGGTTGTCGGGTCTCCCAGGCCCAAGGCATGTGCTCTTTTTATCATTTAGTCAGCATTGTCATTTTAAACCAGACAAAGGCGATAAGAAGGATCAAGTTAAAGCATGCCATCACCCTTGATGTTTTTGAAACCCAAGACAAGGCCAACCAAGTTTCTGACCCCTCCTTTGCCGAACACCCTCTATTTGCAATCCCAAGAAAGACTTTTGCAGCAGGAGGAAAAAAAAAAAAGAGAATTACCAAAGCTTGGTGGGTGCTATGCAAGGTCGTACCGGGCAGAGTATCCTGGTTGTAGATTATTATAAAAAGAAATTTGATGCTGGGTTTTGAGCAGTCTTACTAATTTTGGAATGTAATGCAGTCTATTTATTGATGAATATTTATTATTGAATATTAATGTAAATTTTAAATTTGAATCCTCCTTTTCTAGAGATCAAGCTCAGAGAAAAGAAGAGGATGGGGATATGGCCGACGATCCTCGCAAGTTAAAACCAGGAGAGATCGACCCTAATCCAGAAACAAAACCTGCTCGTCCTGATCCTCAAGATATGGATGAAGATGGTAAGATAAACACAGTAAACTGAATGTAAAATTTGTATTACTGCATTTTGTGGCTTCTTTAGTGTGATCTAAAAGTTTTATTTTAAAGTAATTACCTGCAAAGAAAATTATTCAGGGAAAAAAAACTTATTCCCTTTTTTCAAGAAGTTAAGTCAGAAATGTATTGGGGGTGTCCTAAGACCTCTTTCAGTTTTTTTCATTAAATTAGGGAACTTTGTTTCTTTAACGTAAAGAAATAACACCTTAATGAGAAATATATTGCCCATTTTTTCAAAGACCTTTTACTACCACCTAGATAATTTTATTATTCCACGTTCAGAGAGTTATGATCTTTTTTTTTTTTAAGTGACTCTTATGAAATGCAGATTTTACAGATAGCAGTTTTGCAGAGTAGGAAACTAAAAATAATCTGATGGTGCAATGCCAGAACTATATAATGAATGTGTTGAGTGGCGTACCTGGAAAAGGGGTGCAAGAGGCCACATGCACCCTCTCAAATTTTTTCTTTCATAAGTGCTTATCCCTATTATTCACTGAAAAGTGGTTGAACTTTAAATGGCCCACAGACAGCCACCTGTTAACCTCTGCCGGTACATTATTACTGAATTATTATTGAAAAATACATTACTACTGAAATTTTTTGCAACTTGTACCTGTAGTATTGACATGCAGAAAAGATTTGGCTACTGCTGTTGTAAGTACTTTGACATCAATAGACGTAGATTGAGAATACATAAGAAGTCAAGACTAGTATGGTGTCCAGGATATTCAAGGACATACAGGCTACAAGTGACAGAAATATTTCCTTCAGTTTGAGCATTGTGCTTCTCATGCCCTCAGTTTGGAAATTTTTGAATGTATGTTGTCACATTAGAGCAATTTGTAATTACATGGGAGTGATAGAAAAACGTAATTTTTTATGAACACTCCAGCAGAAATTCTGTTGTGCAAGAAATTTATGCCCATCTTTCAGAAGAGGATTTCTGAAAAAACTTTTTTTTCATTTCTTGTATAGAGAGACATGAATTTATTATGGTTATGGTGGAATCTTTAGTTAGTTATAAAACCACGTATTAGAAATAACTGAGTATTGATATGATAAGGACTCATCATCTGGGGCTTCTATGCTCTTGAGTTGATTAAAACGTTCTTCCTTTGTGAATATGTTATTTTTAGTTGCCAAAATATTTTCATATATGTTGCTATTGAGCAAGATTTTACAGTTGAAATTGATAGATTGCAATGCAGCAATTTAATTATGTGACAACATTTTGAAAGAAATGCATGTAAATTTGAAAACGTTTACTGTACATTTTATTCAGAGTGAGTGACAGTTTTGAAGTAAATAAATGAGGAATAATCTGAAATTTCATTTCTGCAGTTGGCAAGCAAAATATCTTGCTCTCACAAGACTATTTTATTAAACATAAAGCAGAGTTGCCAACTCTCCCGATTTCTGATCGCACTCCCGCCAACCCGATTTTTAGCATATTTCTCCCGACTTACCCTTATTCTTAAAATTTCTTACGATTTTTATGTAGCTTGACTTAATACTTCCCTATTCCCCCCAAAAAAAGTGACTTTTGGTGTCTGAAAGCATGTTTTTTTTCTCCCTCTAGATGCATATAAAATAAACCAAAGTCTTTTCATCACTGAGATTTGGCGCATTTCTGTTTTGTGTATGGGAATCTGAAATGCATGTCCACAAAATATAAGCGTAAGGCTCTCCCAAAATTAAAAAAAAAATTGCTTTACAAGGGACATATTTTCCGATTATTATAATTTTATGTAATGAAGAACGAATATTTATATTTTTGTCTTTGGACCTTGACAAAGCTTTTGCCTTTTTTTTGCATTCTATTTTGCCATCATACGAGGTTTTTAACACAGTTCCATAGTCAGAATTATATTAATTCATGTTTTGTAATCAATAATTAGTGATCTGGTTAATAAGTATTTAATGATTAAGGAAACTGATTAGAGTACTTTTTCTATTATTAGAAGGTACAAGTAATAAAAATGCTTTTTTCTTTCTACGTGTAAGTAGTTTTGCATGTAAGAAATAAAAACTGAACTTTCAGATATTAATTAGAACCATTTAAATTTAATTCATTATTAAAAATATATCTTCTTTCTACATATTTTTATTATTTCAAAAATCCTTTTGTCACTGAGAAAATTCTCCCGATTTCTTAAAAAAATATCCTGATTTTTGGCAAGTATGCATGCAGATATATTAAACTTTTTTACTATTTTAGTTTCCCGAAAGAAAAAATTTTCTCTCCAATCTGAATATGAAGGAAAACTTGAAATACAGTAGAGTTCTGCAAACTCTGCAATGTGGACTGAGAGACTGTCGAGTTTTATGGAATAATGGGTGGATTTTTCAGAACTTTCAATACTTAATCCTTTGATGTGTGCGATATTACTTTTATAATGTTTTAACTAAAAAACTCCAGAAATCGAATATCATGATCTTAGAGACAAATAATATATGATTATGATACTGCAGCATTTTCCTAGTTAGCAGATAGCTTTTCCGCACAAACATTTAACTACCTGATGCTGTACCACTTTTTCCATCTCTCGAGCTATACAACACTAGCAGTAAGGCTAGCACTAACACCTAGCTCTCCTTTTAAAAATTCGTCATAAAATTTTAGGGCTTTTTCTTGTAAAATTGGTCTTGAGTTGAAGTGGGTGTTCTCTGTTTCCGTTGCTGCCTGAACCACAAATAAAGCACCCCACTCACTTTTTCGTATTCACCACCTTTCATACTTCTTCTTTCCTTTAAACTATCCATACATGCTCTTTTCACATATCGAGACTTGACTTTTGGACCTCTTCTTTTTCCACCCTATCAAAGTACTCCATTCAACACCTAAATCCATGGTAATTTTGTTTACATTTTCTCCAATCTCTTTAAGGCATCTATTTTCATTTCCATTTCCATTGTCATGTTAGTTTGTTTTCTTTTCTTTTTGAACAACATTTTCATGTTACAGAATTTCAAATGTTTTCAAAACCACCTGGATGTGATGTGAACTGAGAAATGATATCCCCAAAGAACTGGCGTGAGTTTAGTTTGCAATAAGATACAGTTATAGAACTTCAGATAAGTCTCCTAATGTTTCACAACAACAGAATGGAACATGAGCCAGTGGCCTGCCACTAACTGACTTTCTTTGTATCCTCGAAAGAAGGAAACAGGATTGCTAAGTATTGCAGCATATATTGAAATTTGTTAGGCAGTTCCAAGAATTAATGGCACAATGTGAAAATGGCAAAAATTACAGAAAAAGAGTTGCAAAACCGGTACAGTGGTTAGTGTCGCTGACTGCTGTGGCGAAGGGTTGGGGTTCGATTTCTGAAGAAGGCATGGATGTTTCTAAATGTATAATGTCCATGTGGCATGGGGCATTTTAAATATACGGTGAGCTGAAAGTTCTCTTGTGTGGTTTGGTGGAAGGGGAGAGGGGTGGGAGACCCTGTGA
Organism: Stegodyphus mimosarum; assembly: GCA_000611955.2. Taxonomy (NCBI): domain Eukaryota; kingdom Metazoa; phylum Arthropoda; class Arachnida; order Araneae; family Eresidae; genus Stegodyphus; species Stegodyphus mimosarum. Next base: position 321,870 of record KK118369.1, on the reverse strand, counting down.
CCTGTCACCCCGAGGTGCTGTCCATCAAAAGCGGGGGGCGGGACTAAGCTAAGTTGCACTATCACCTGTAAGGTGCTGAAGGCTGTTGCCAACGAGAGGTATTAACTTGTGCTCCTTCCCACAAGGAATTTCATGAGCTTGGGCTGACTATAGGTCAGATGAATCAGCATTAGCAACAACAGCAATAGAAAACTCAAATCTTTAAATACAGTAGGAAAGACCTATGAATAAATAATAAATATATGTACTGTATGCAATATTTACTCTGTTTGGCCTAATGATATCTTAAAAGAGTTCCTAAAAAGCTGTAGAGTTATATGGAATGTCGAGATATTGGGAATCAAGTTTTTGAGATTATACTCTACATTTAAATGTATATTCTTCTGATTTGTAGGATTATAATAATGTGTTAGCTGATGAATGTCAGCATTGACAAAGAAAATTGCATCAAGAGCAAAATAGTTATTTGCAACAGAAGCTTTACAGGCCTGGAATAAAGAGATTTTTCTTGATATGTATCAATTTTTGAAAATCTGGATAACATCAGTTATAATGTGTACGATGGAACAATTGTTTGCTATGCTGAATATATATAAAAAAATATTTAAAAAATAATATCTGTCAGAGGCACTTGAATGGATTATTTTTGTTATATATATATATAAAAGTATACTTGTAAAAGAAATTGTAAATGTTCTTAAACAAACCGACAAGCAAAAAAACAAAAGTATGTAATGATAAGGAATATATGATGTAGTGAAAACTAAAAAACTTATTTTAGAAATATTTTTGACTTGATAATATAATGTGAGTATTTCTGCTAATTCATACTTTATTAAACTTCTGTGATTCATAACATAATAAGGCAAATAGAGTTAAATAAATGTTATGTATTGTATTCAAATAATCACATAAAATTGCAGATGTATGATTTTCAGATTAAATTCAATTTTTTAATGGTGATTAATTTTTAATTTTTATAAATAAGAAAAATTGCACATTATATAGTGACATTGATGTGCATGATTGACATAATATGGTGATTGCCATTAACATTGTATGGTGATAGCACCATTGACATTATATGGTGATCTACACTGGCATTATATAGTGATTGACATTATGTATTATTAAAAATGCACATCATTAATATTATATGGTAATTGTACTCTCCCCTTCGGGGGGGGGAACTATTTTATGCCACTGAATGTGATAACACATCCCAACCAAGCTCCAATACTTTCACAACTGATTTTAAAGATTTATGTAGTTTTGCTTTGTTGTAATGAGACACAATATCTGTGCAATTTACCAATTCCAGACAGTTCTGTTGCAAAACATCTTCCAGTTTTGTTAATTGCTGGTTATGCATACTCGAACTGATTGTAGTATTCTCTGGTAAAAGCTCAAAATAAACATTTGTGTTATAATTCCGCCAAACTGGTAAGATGCATCCTTTTGATGAATATCAGCACTTAAGACATGGATCATTTTAGTTATGTTTTAAAGCATATCACATCTGTTGATACACTCACGTTTGTGAAAATTGCAACACCAAGAAGGAATCGTCATAATTGAATGCAATTTAATACACAGTTGAGTGGTAGTTGTACAAATAAATGATTAAATGTTCAAAGCAAACAAACAAGAACAAGAGATCAGAATCAGTATTTTGTGTGGCCACCACGCGCCGCAATAAGTGCTGCTACACGACGTGGCATGGAGTCAAACAAAGTTTGAATGTCTGACTGAGGAAGAGCATTCCATATCGTTTGTACGCGTACCCAAAGTTCGTCTGCAGACGCAACAGGACGAGGATCACGAGCAAGACGCCGACCAATGACATCCCACACATGTTCAATTGGCGACATATCCGGGGAACACGCAGGCCAAGGAAGAAGCTGTACCTGCTGCGCTGCAAAGAAGGATTTAACAATCCGAGCAGTATGAGGGCGGGCATTGTCCTGTTGAAATACAGCGCCTGGCAAGCTTTGAAGGAAGGGAACAGCTTCGGGCTGTAGAACTTCACGGATATACCGGTTGCTGTTCAGATTGCCCACAATTCGTAGCAATTGAGATCGTCTATGATATGCTATGGCGCCCCAGACCATAACTCCGGGTGTTCGTCCACTGTGGCGTTCGATAATGCACTCCGGAAGGTGGCGTTCACCGGCATAGCGTCTGACACGAATGCGGCCATCATGGTACCACAAATTAAAGCGGGATTCGTCAGAAAACACGACATGCTGCCAATCAGCACGCCAGTCTCTATGCTGATTGGCCCATTGTAGCCGCAGGCGGCGATGGTCGTGCGTTAGGGGGATCCTGTATAAAGGAGTCCGTGCGCGCAGTCCACACTGCAGCAGACGTCTACGAATTGATGAAGCACACAATGAAACACCTGTAGCTATTGACCACAGTGCTGCCAATTGTCTAGAGGAAGCTGTACGGTCCGTCCGCGCCATGCGGACCAGGTGTCTATCATCGCGAGCTGACGTCACATTTCGGGGTCCACTCCCGGATTTCCGAGTTGTCCGACACTCGTCCGTCCACTGCTTCCAAACGCGCATCACTGTGCTGCTGTTACGCTGCACACGAGAGGCTACTGCACGATACGACAATCCAGCTTCACGAAGGCCGATGATTCTCCCTCGTTCAAACTCTGTAAGTTGTTCAAATCTCGCTCTCTTTCGTCGACGAGGCATAAGTACAGATTGAGTTAACGTTTACTACTAGCAGATAACCACCGATAACCATAAACGCCTCGCTACAGCCGTCTATTTATTCGGATCCATCAGCCGTTCAGAGGGCGCTGCTCAGCATACGCATGCGCTACGGATTTGCAATTCTAATCATTTGCATATCATGCGCTACTTTGCATTTCCTGAAAATTTCAGCTCACTCGCGTAAGTCCTTCATGGTGTTGCAATTTTCACAAACGTGAGTGTATTTTGTGTTGCATGAATTTGTCTCAAGTTCAATAGCTATCCAAGCTTTTTTTCATAAACTGGCATCCTCAAATGGCCATCAATGATTGTTTTGGATGAATTTATGTTCTCAGAAAACCTATATGACAATCATCTTTAATCACTGTTTTTAATTTTTCATTCTCCAGTGGTCTATTAGAACCATGGTGTAGCTTGAATCGAAAATTATCAGAAAGGAATTTTGCAAAATAATTCTAGTGTGTGCATTCCATAAGTGTCTCATTGCTAAACATGCCAGAGATCTTTTGGTACTTACTTGTAGCAATTTTTGCCTCTGCAGAAATAAAAAAAAAAAGTGTGATGAAAAAAAGAATTTTTATACATCAGTTGCCACAATTCATTCTCAGAACACATTATAAGATAATATTAAAACTGTGCCGCCTCAGGGAAAACTAAAAGTAACTTCCAGATAATCAAATGTTTAAGAGATTACTAATGAATATTAGTATTTGCACTACTATGAATATTAGTAATTGCACATAGTGTGTCTAAAAAGTTTTAAGACTTAATTTTTTCCTTAGATTTGAACAAATCTGTAAAATGACAATTGATAACATTTATGATAGATAGTTTTTATAAAATCTCAAATTTCTTAAGAATGTCACCTGTTCGTAGACAGAATTTTCTATGTAGTTAATAATCATTTGCTTAATGTAATGATTTGAAAGCTGAGTGAAGAACAGCAATAATTTTTTTTTCTGTAATGTGATAGAAACAGAAATGGAGACATCTGCAATGTTGTGTAAAGCATATAGGGATCAAGTATTAAGAGTATCCATTATTTTTCTTTAGCTATGGAAAGTTTTTTGAAGGATACGACTGTTGATGATGAACCTGGAAGTGGTTTCCCTTCACAGTCTCGAATGGATAAGACCACTGAAAATGTGCAACATGTGTTACTGAAAAAATCTACTTGTCTTTTTGAATGACACCAAATAAGCCTAATATCAGTAGACACACTGCTCACAAAATTGTAGTGGAAGATCTGGGAGGGGGGAGAAAGCTTTTTCTTGTTTACATTGTCATGCATTGACTGCAGAACAGGAAGAAGATGAAGTTTTCCTGTTTATCATGATTTGAATCAAACGGCAGACATTAATCCTGATTTTTATAAACAGCTTGTAATTGGAGATGAAATGTGATTCTTTGGTTGATTCTGAGACAATACGGAAATAGTCTGTTGTTGGGGGAACCAGAGCCACAGAAATTTGATTTTACAAATCTCAAGTGAAAACCATTTTGTGACTTTTTTGATTGGAAAAGAATAATTTGCGAGGAATTTTTTTTCTGGAGGCAGATGGTGAACTTCATATTTAAGATGTAATGGACAGACTTCTTAAAAAAATGTAGGCTTGAAAAAGTTTTCAAGTAATGATTTTTGCTGCATGAAAATTACTGTCATGTAATTCTTTTCTATCTAGCAGTTTCTAATAAAGAAAAATGTCACTATTCTTCACCACCATCTTTATTCACCAGATTTGGCACATACAGGCTTTTTCTCTTCTCTGAATTAAAGTCTCAGTTATTAAAAGACACACACTGGAACACAGGTTGTCACAGCACTTGAACATTTAAAAAAAATGGTAATTAGAACCACTGTTCCAAAAGATGAATTCTACAAAGAAGTCAAACAGCTTTATGAAAATGTCAAGCACTGTATAGACTTACAAGGATTGTGTATTGAAGGCTAAAAAATAAGAATTTCCCCCCCTCCAGTTTTTCATTTTGGGTGAGCATTGTCTTAATACTTTAGAGATGTACTGTGCATTCATATATAAATTTAATTTGGAAGGCATTGGGAAAATTAATTGGGACTTATTGTTGAAGTAATTTTTTAAGATGTAGTAAGAGTTTTAAGCTAAATGTAATTCTAAACTATTAGAATCCAGTGTTTTTTCTGTATGTTTGAAAAAAAAAATTTTTGGTAGCTAATATTTTTCTTACTTCATATGCAAACAAAGTGAATAAATTTCATACATTTATAAATTTTTATTAATAGTTTTTGGTATTTTTCTCTACAGAAATGGAAATGTTATCTGAAGCTAGAGCTAGACTTGCCAATACTCAAGGTAAGAAAGCTAAAAGGAAAGCCCGTGAAAAGCAGTTAGAAGAAGCAAGACGCTTAGCAGCTCTTCAGAAAAGGAGAGAGTTGAGAATGGCAGGCATTCAGTTAGAAGCTCGTAAAAGAAAGAAGAGGACTGTTGATTATAATGCTGAAATTCCATTTGAAAAAAAACCAGTTCCTGGGTTGTATGATACATCTGAAGAAACTTACGATCCTATGAACCCAGACTACAAACGATTAAGGCAACAGCAGCTTGATGGTGAACTAAGAAGTGAAAAAGAAGAGGTTAAAACTTAGTTTATGTCATTATTTTTGTGGCATTTTATATTTATTATAGAAAAGCTTAAATTATAGGTATAGTTAAACATATTAATGATAAGTGCATGTAATTTTTTTTTTTTTTTTTTTTTGTGATATTTTAGAAAGAGAGAAAAAAGGACAAACAGAAACTTAAAACTCGGAAGGAAAATGATATACCATCTGCAATGCTATCAGGAAATTTTGAGCCAGCAAAGAAAAGAAGTAAATTAGTTTTGCCAAGTCCACAGATATCTGATGCAGAACTTGAGCAAGTAAGTTTTAAACTTAGTTGCTTATTTGTTTAAGAATGTTTGTGCTTTTAAAATGAAACCATTTAATTTTGGGAAAGCAAATACTTATAAATAAGGATTGATATAGGGAATATTTTTATTAACTATGTTTTTGAGTGAACACTACCAAACATTTTATTAAAATTTGATGAAGCTCACTGAAGATTTTTTTTTTTTTTTGCTACATTATTATTTTCTAATGTTGATTTTAATTTTAATATTAAATAAAAATACTTTTTATTCATAATTTTTAATTAGAATATGCAGCTGTTAGAATTTAATATTGAAATAATGCTCCAGTTTTTCTGCTGGAGCTGCCTAACATTTATTCAATTAATATTTTAGTGTGCTGATTTGAAAATCAGCTTTCAGTTTAAGAGATGCAGTTTTTAACACATTGATAATCATAGCTTAGTGTAAAGAGAGGAAAATATTTAATTTCAGAAATTCTTTCCGGCTTCAAAAGAAAGAGAGAAAGATAAAATAAGTTTTTCCAAAAAAGTTTATTAAATTGTCCTTCCATGTAGTATTTCTGGTTTTCTTAAAAATCTGTATTGCTAAATATGTTTAATAATAAATATGTATTGCTAACTGCTATGAATAAAAATATTTGAAGATGATGCTGACTTATATATCACAAAGGAGTAGTCCTTTAGATTTGTGCCCTGAATCCTGAATGATGCAGTATTGAAGGATTCTGTAATAACAGTCTGAAACTGGCTTAAAGTACTAGTCTCAGCTAAACTGACCATCTTTAGGATTAGGTGAACTTGGATTATGAGTTAAACCAAATTACTCTAAAACCAGTACTGAGCTGTTCACTTTGACACATGTGGAATGGTATAAAACAGTTATGGATATTTGTGGAATTTTGAATAGAAAGTCTTCCTTGAATATAGCCAATGACAACAGCTAACACTGACTTGCTGACTTAGACATTGTGCTGACTGCATTTGAGCTTCACATAAATATGTTTTTTGAGTGTTCAGTTGTTATTGGCAGTACAGTAGAAGTCTAGAAATCCACAATGCTTGGGACCAGAGGTTGTGTAGATTTTAGGATTTTGTGGATTTCAGGACAGAAAAGCCAAATCATAATACTAGACTAAAAGTGCAAAATAAATAAGGCATATTAGGTACATTTACTTAAATTGTTATGTACAATAATATGCATTATTACATTATTTTATTATATGTTCATTTATATTAGTGATTACAGGAATATTTTAAAGCATTAAGGACATATATAATAGAGACATGTAAAAATAAGGGATGCTAATAAAGTTTTTTTTTTTAAATGTTTCAAACATTTTCCTGATAGAGGTTTGTTTTAAAACTTTAGGTGCTTAGTAAGTTTTTTTTGTAAATTTTACAGGGTCATAATCTCATGGTTTGTGACACAGCTCTGTTCTAAATATTTTAGGTATTTTTCATCATGTTCCAAACCCTTATTAAAAGATATTTTCTCACTCGTATCAAATTCATTATCTGTGTCGGTGTCAGAATCATCTTCTTGCTGTGGCGAGTTCAAAACAGAGCTAGTGATTTCACCATCGGTTATCTGAAATGCCAGTGTTGGCTCATCTGAACACATCATTCATACTAAAAACCTCTTCTGGGCTAAGATTTTTTTTCTGCCACTAACACAGAATCATTATTAATTGGTAATTACAACGTTATTATTGGATAAATATTTTTTCTTCGGTTTTTCATTCTCCATTCTTCGCTTTCTGGAACCTATAAATTCAATGTTTATATTTTGAGAGGCAGTGCGGATTTCAGGTCGGCGGATTTTCGGTACTTGACTGTATTAGAATGTTAAATATTCTAATGCAATAAATTGTTTTAAGTATATTAAGTAATTAGTGGATTAACAGGTGACTAATGAATTTCATTCAAATTTGGAAAGTAATAGAACAAAGAGTTAATTTTTTGGCTGTCACAAGATCTATCAGTTATTTTATTCATACCTTTTGAAAGAAATAGAATTTCCATCTCCCTTAAATTTTTTGTTAATAGCTTGCATAAAAAATTTTGAAATAGTGATCTAATGTCAGATTACATGCATAAACATTAAGTAAAATGCAATGCAGAAATTTGCCTTTGGCTAGTCTTTTTCTAATAATTTTTGGCAAAAAATGTGGAACAAATTAAAAGAGGTAGTAAAGTTATTACATTTAGTGTAATAGTGTTTGGGATTTGGAGCTGATTAAAAAATTCTCTTTTGCATTTTTTTTTTAAAGTTCTATGAACATTTTATATGAAAGGAATATTTTAATTTTTACATTATAGGAAATTTTATTGTTAAATATTTTTGGGTGGATTGAATTTATATTGTGTGTTATGGTTTATATATTATGTAGAACCTCAGTAATAAATGTATTAAAAATCAGTAAACAAGTTAAGTTGACTAAACCTTTAAAAAAAAAAACTTTGATTTGCAGTTTTTTTTTTCATTAGTTGTATAAATAATTGTTTTTTATGTGAATTTCTTTTTTCTTTTTGATGATGTATATGACAGCATGATTTCTAATGTAGGTTGTGAAATTAGGCAAAGCAAGCGAAACAGCTAGGGAAGCTGCTGAAGAATCTGGCAGTAAAGTGTCAGAAACTTTACTGCCTGATTACAGTTTGACTCCAACTGTTCTGAATGCTAGGACTCCGCGTACACCAGCTACAAACAGGGATACTATTCTTATGGTAAATATGTTATAAGATTTTCTTTTACATGTTTGTCATTATGTAATTTAAATACAATAGTAATGTTTGAACCACTCTTGATAGTTCTGTGTTTTACAAAAATTACAAATATGTTGCAAAAATTGTAGGTTTTGTAAAATGTGTTAGCCATGTTGATATTTTTTATGTTAGTGTCTGTTATTTAATACCTGATATGTGTTTAGTGATATACAAAGAACTATATTTCTATTCATCTTTCAAAACTTATTTGAAAGGAAAAATTGTTTTTTGTTTGAAAAATAATTTGGTCTTGTAAAAAATCATTTTAATCAAGTAGCAGTATATGCATTGTTTGCACAGGAGAAACAAAATAAGACAGAGGGGAAACATTTCTACACAGAGCATAAAATGTTAGAGACATTTACATAAATATCAAGAGGAACAATTTAACACTGAAAAATATAATAAAAATTTTTATAAATATTTTTTAACCTATGTTGTTTTAGATAAATGCTCTAAATGTAAGAATGTAATCAGTACTTTCTGATTATCTCCACCTTTATCCCAAAAATGTTGCAAAAAAGTATTCATGAAGCAAAGCAATATGTTGCCAAAATAGTTGTTACATACACACTGGAATTTACTCATGGATTGTAATATTTATCACCTTTTTTCGCATTAATTTTACACAGCTCATGGCTACTCGAAGCCATGAGTTCTCTCAGAGACTCTTAGCTCATATTCTCATGTAACAAAACTCCAGGAGTTCAAGACGCGTGCACAGACGTATTGAGATGCGTGCGCAGACTGAACATACCTCCCGCCTTGAAGTCATGCAATCATTCAAAATGTAAATCTTACAATGAAAATTTTTATAGTGTCACAACACAAAATACAGGTAAATAATTGTAAACACATCAACATAATAACATCAACAGTTATAATAAACACCAATAATTAATTACAAACACACTTTTTTGTTTTAATTTGGCATAGGGTAAAACACAAACTTTATTAATTGATCTCTTAAAAATACTCTTTTTGTTTTCTCTGAAACTATTCTCACCTATTGTCTTTACCTAAAAATATCCCTACAAATCTACCAAGAGGCCAGTTACATACAGGAACGTTATCAGTCTTTAAAATTACCATAGTTCCAATTTTTATGTTTTCTTTTTCAAAGAACCATTTAGGTCTTCCTTGCATTGTACTCAAATAGTTATTTCTCCAGTACTTCCATATCATTTGCACGATTTTAGTAAATTTTTGCCAGCTCTTTAATCTATTATCTATTCTCTTATCTTTAATCTATTTATCTTATACACTCTTAGGGGAAAAAAAAAAGGCGCACCAAGAAGATATAAAGCAAATTGGACACAAATTGATATGCATACAGGTTTCAACGGAAAATGCAAAATTTTACATTTTGGCTGCCAATGAATGAATGGTTGGTGCTACAGTGCATCTGATCTGCGCAACTGGCAGGATATTTAAGAGGCAAAATTATGATTCCAGGTCATAAATTCTTCATGAATTTCATGCCGTGTACTATGGTAGACAGTAACTATGCCTCGAATACAGGTGCACAAACGATATGTGCAGAAGTCAGAATTTGAGGGAGGTCGTGTAGTTGGGCTCAAAGAAGCTGGATGGTCTTATCGGCGAATAGCTTGGTATTTGAGCAGGAACGGTGCCACTATTAGACGATGTTGGCAGGAATGGGTGAACCATGACTGCTCACAGCGTCAAGAAGGAAGCAGTAGGCCTAGAGAAACGAAAGAAAGTGAAGACTGAGCAATCGTCAGAGCGGCACTCTGAGCCCCAGATGCATCATTATCATCAATTGTATGTGCAACTAGTGCTTCAGTGACCGCAAGCCTCACAGAAAAGGGGCTGAGGTCACGGCGCCCGGCAACTACCATTGACCTCTGTACAACGTCAAGCCTGTTTACAGTGGTGTCGGACCCATTTGCACTGGAATATCACTAACTGGAGTAGAATAGTCTTCAGTGATGAGTCCCGCTTTGAACTGAGCCCCGATGACCAGGAAAGACATCCCGGACAGCGGTGTGATACCAACCTGACTGTCTTATGGCAGACAGGCTGACAACCAGGAGTGATGATCTGGGGTGCCATTTCATTTCAGACCCCTTTGGTTGTTATCCGTCGCAACCTTACAGCACAGTGGTACGTCGACGAAGTTCTAAGGCCCGTTGTGTTGCCCTTCATGTCACGCCACCCTCGGCTTACATTTCAGCAAGATAATGCCCGCCCCCACACTGCACATGTTTCTACTGCTTGCCTTAGTGCTTAAACATTACCTTGGCCAGCAAGGTCGGCACATCTCTCTCCTATTGAGCATGTTTGGAGCATTATGGGCAGGGCCCTTCAACTAGCTCGGGATGTTGACGATCTAACGCGCCAGTTGGACAGAATTTGGCACGATATCCCTCAGGAGGAGATTCGCAACCTCTATCAATCGATGCCAAGCTGAATAACTGCTTGCATAAGGGCCAGAGGTGGACAAACACATTACTGACTTCTTCACTTTGTGAAGCTCTGTCACTTCAATAAATCATCCAATTTTTCTCAAATTATAATCATTTGTTTTTCTGTACGTGTACATCATTTCTACCGATTTTCATCCCATTTGGATAACTCCTTCTTGGTGCGTAATTGTTTTTTTTGTCTAAGAGTGTATTCTTATCTTTAATCTATTTTTGCCAGCATTTAAAATATTAGGCTCTGCAATAGCAGTGATAGGTCTGCCTATCAGGAAATGGCTTGTATCAAGATATCAAAGTACTCTGGTTCAGAAGCTAAAGGATACAAGGGTCGAGAATCCAAGATCCCCTCAGTTTGAGCAATTACTGTAAGAAACTCCTCATAGGTTAGTTTCAACTTGCCTACTACCTGTTTCAAATGAAACTTAACGGATTTGACACCTGCCTCCCAAAGCCCTCCATGATTAGGAGCTCTAGGGGGAATGAAAGACCAATTAATACTCTCACTCGATAAATAATTACCTAATTCGTCATCTAGTTTGCTGACTAGCCTATTCAATTTATTTAATTTTGCTTTACTACCAAAAAAAAATGGTTGTGTTATCTGAAAATATGTGTG